>JARKHS020025289.1:0-18636 GCA_030143305.2 Amblyomma americanum
GTTGTCTCTTTGAGCCCGCTAGAATGAGGCATTAGTTTTGGTGACTCATGCACACGCACACGGCGATGACATGAGCAAGACTTTGTTGGAGCAGGGTTTCGGTGTAAACCGTGCCAGGGCAAGCTGCGCATTTTCCGAAAATGCAGCCTTCGTTATCAACATGACATAATATAGTAGCCAATAGATCCTCGGTTGTCTCTTTGAGCCCGCTAGAATGAGGCACTAGTTTTGGTGACTTAACCACACGCACACGGTGGGTGTACTGCTTCCACCCGGAAGTACACAGTATGGAGGACATTGTTGGACATGTAAGCGGTCTCTGCTCTCTTCGACATGAGCAAGACTTTGTTGCAGCAGTGTTTCGGCGTAAACCGTGCCAGGGCAAGCTGCGCATTTGCCGAAAATGCAGTCTTCGTTATCAATATGACATACTATAGTAGCTAAATAGATCCTCGGTTGTCTCTTTGAGCCCTCTAGAATGAGGCATCAGTTTTGGTGACTCATGCACACGCACACGGTGTGTGTACTGCTTCCACCCGTAAAGACACAGTATGGAGGACATTGTTGGACATGTAAGGTGCTCTCGATCACATGAGCAAGACTTTGTTGCAGCAGGGTTTCGGCGTAAAGCGTGCCAGCGCAAGCTGCGCATTTGCCGAAAATGCAGTCTGCGTTATCAATATGACATACTATAGTAGCCAACAGATACTCGGTTGTCTCTTTGAGCCCGTTAGAATGAGGAATTAGTTTTGGTGACTTAACCACACGCACACGGTGTGTGTACTGCTTCCACCCGGAAGAAAACAGTATGAAGGACATTGTTGGACATGTAAGCAGTCTCTGCTCTCGATGACATGAGCAAGACTTTGTTGCAGCAGGGTTTCGGCGTAAACCGTGCCAGGGCAAGCTGCGCATTTGCCGAAAATGCAGTCTTCGTTATCAATATGACATACTATAGTAGCCAATAGATACTCGGTTGTCTATTTGAGCCCGCTAGAATGAGGCATTAGTTTTGATGACAACCACACGCACACGATGTGTGTACTGCTTCCACTCGGAAGAACACAGTATGGAGAACATTTTTTGGATATGTAAGCAGTCTCTGCTCTCGAGGACATGAGCAAGACTGTTGCAGCAGGTTTTCGGCGTAAACCGTGGCAGGGCAAGCTGCGCATTTGTGGAAAATGAGGTCTTCGTTATCAATATGACATAATATAGTAGCCAATAGATACTCGGTTGTCTCTTTGAGCCCGCTAGAATGAGGCACTAGTTTTGGTGACAATCACACGCACACGGTGGGTGTACTGCTTCCAGCCGGAAGTACACAGTATGGAGGACATTGTTGGACATGTAAGCAGTCTCTGCTCTCTTCGACATGAGCAAGACTTTGTTGCAGCAGTGTTTCGGCGTAAACCGTGCCAGGGCAAGCTGCGCATTTGGCGAAAATGCAGTCTGCGTTATCAATATGACATACTATAGTAGCCAACAGATACTCGGTTGTCTCTTTGAGCCCGCTAGAATGAGGAATTAGTTTTGGTGACTTAACCACACGCACACGGTGTGTGTACTGCTTCCACACGGAAGAAAACAGTATGAAGGACATTGTTGGGCATGTAAGCAGTCTCTGCTCTCGATAACATAAGCAAGACTTTGTTGCTTCAGGGTTTCGGTGTAAACCGTGCCAGGGCAAGCTGCGCATTGGCCGAAAATGCAGTGTTCGTTATCAGTATGACATACTATATTAGCCAATAGATCCTCGGTTGTCTCTTTGAGCCCGCTAGAATGAGGCATTAACTCTGGTGACTCATGCACAGGCACAAGGAGTGCGTACTGCTTCCACCCGGAAGAACACAGTATGGAGAACATTGTTGGACTTGAAAGGAGTCTCTGCTCTCGATGACATGAGCAAGACTTTGTTGCAGCAGGGTCTCGGCGTAAACCGTGCCAGGGCAAGCTGCGCATTTTCCGAAAATGCAGTGTTCGTTATCAGTATAACAGACTATAGTAGCCTAAAGATCCTCGGTTGTCTCTTTGAGCCCTATAGAAGGAGGCATTAGCTTTAGTGACTCATGCACACGCACACGGTGTGTGTACTGCTACAACCCGGAAGAACACAGTATGGAGGACATTGTTGGACATGTAAGCAGTCTCCGCTCTGGATGATATGAGCAAGACTTTGTTGCAGCGGGGATTCGGCGTAAACCGTGCCAGGGCAAGCTGCGCATTTGCCGAAAATGCGGTCTTCGCTATCAATATGGCATAATATAGTAGCCAAAAGATCCTCATTGTCTATTTAAGCCCGCTAGAATGAGGTATTAGTTTTGGTGACTCAACCACACCACACGGTGTGTGCTCTGCTTCCTCCCAGAAGAACTCAGTATGGAGGACATTGTTGGACATGTAAGCAGTCTCTGCTCTCGATGACATGAGCAAGAATTTGTTGCAGCAGCTTTTCGGCGTAAACCGTGCCAGGGAAAACTGCGCATTTTCCGAAAATGCAGTCTTCGTTATGAATATGACATCCTATAGTAGCCAATAGATCCTCGGTTGTCTCTTTGTGCCCGCTAGAATTAGGCATTAGTTTTGGTGACTCAACCACACGCACTTGATGTGTGTACTGCTTCCACCCGGAAGAACTCAGTATGGAGGACATTGTTGGGCATGTAAGCAGCCTCTGCTCGCGATGACATGAGCAAGACTGCTGCAGAAGGGTTTCGGCGTTATCCGTGCCAGGGCAAGCTGCGCATTTGCCGGAAATGCAGTCTGCGTTATCAATATGCCATACTATAGTTGAAAACAGATATTCGGTTTCTCTCTGAGCCCGCTAGAATGAGGCATTAGTTTGGTGACTTATGCACACGCACACGGTGTGTGTACGGCTTCCACCCGGAAGAACACAATATGGAGGACATTGTTGGACATGTAGGCAGTCTCCGCTCTCGATGACATGAGCAAGACTTTGTTGCTGCAGTGTTTCGGTGTAAACCGTGCCAGGGCAAGCTGCGCATTTTCCGAAAATGCAGTGTTCGTTATCAGTATGACACACTATAGTAGCCAAAAAGATCCTCGGTTGTCTCTTTGAGCCCGATTGAATGAGGCATTAGTTTTGGTGACTCATGCACAGGCACACGGTGTGTGTACTGCTTCCGACCGGAAGAACACAGTATGGAGGACATTGTTGGACATGTAAGCAGTCTCTGCTCTCGATGACGTGAGCAAGACTTTGTTGCAGCAGGATTTCGGCGTAATCCGTGCCTGGGCAAGTTGCGCATATGCTGAAAATGCAGTCTTCGTTATCAATATGACATAGTATAGTAGCCAATTGATCCTCGGTTGTCACTTTAAGCCCGCTAGAATAAGGCATTAGTTTTGGTGACTCAACCACACGCACACGGTGTGTGTACTGCTTCCACCAGAAGCACAAAGTATGAAGGACATTGTTGGACATTTAAGCAGTCTCTGCTCTCGATGACATCAGCAAGACTTTGTTGCAGCAGGGTTTCGGCGTAAACCGTGCCAGGGCAAGCTGCGCATTTGCCGAAAATGCAGTCTGCGTTATCAATATGACATACTATAGTAGCCAACAGATACTCGGTTGTCTCTTTGAGCCCGCTAGAATGAGGCATTAGTTTCGGTGACTTAACCACACGCACACGGTGTGTGTTCTGCTTCCACCCGGAAGAACACAGTATGGAGGACATTGTTGGACTTGTAAGCAGACTCTGCTCTCGATGACATGAGCAAGACTTTGTTGCAGCAGGGTTTCGGCGTAAACCGTGCCAGCGCAAGCTGCGCATTTGCCGAAAAAGAAGTCTGCGTTACCAATATGACATTCTATACTAGCCAACAGATACTCGGTTGTCTCTTTGAGCCCGCTGGAATGAGGAATTAGTTTTGGTGACTTAACCACACCCACACGGTGTGTGTACTGCTTCAACCCGGAAGAAAACAGTATGAAGGACATTGTTGGACATGTAAGCAGTCTCTGCTCTCGATGACATGAGCAAGACTTTGTTGCAGCAGGGTTTCGGCGTAAACCGTGCCAGAGCAAGCTGCGCATTTGCCCAAAATGCAGTCTGCGTTATCAATATGACATACTATAGTAGCCAACAGATACTCGGTTGTCTCTTTGAGCCCGCTTGATTGAGGCATTAGTTTTGGTGACTCATGCACACGCACATGGTGTGTGTACTGCTTCCACCCGGAAGAACACAGTATGGAGGACATTGTTGGGCATATAAGCAGTCTCTGCTCTCGATGACATGAGCAAAACTTTGTTGCAGCAGGGTCTCGGCGTAAACCGTGCCAGGGCAAGCTGCGCATTTTCTGAAAATGCAGTGTTCGTTAACAGTATAACATACTATAGTAGCCTAAAGATCCTCGGTTGTCTCTTTGAGCCCGATAGAAGGAGGCATTAGTTTTGGTGACTCATGCACTCGCACATGGTATGTGTACTGCTTCCACCCGGAAGAACACAGTATAGAGGACATTGTTGGACTTGAAAGCAGTCTCTGCTCTCGATGACATGAGCAAGACTTTGTTGCCGCAGGGTCTCAACGTAAACCGTGCCAGGGCAAGCTGCACATTTGCCGAAAATGCGGTCTTCGTTATCAATATGACATACTATAGTAGCCAATAGATCCTCGGTTGTCTCTTTGAGCCTTTTAGAATGAGGCATTAGTTTTGGTGACTCATGCACAGGCAAACGGTGTGTGTTCTGCTTCCACCCGGAAGAACACAGTATGGAGGACATTGTTGGACATGTAAGCAGTCTCTGCTCTCGATGACATGAGCACAACTTTGTTGCAGCAGGGTCTCGGCGTAAACCGTGCCAGGGCAAGCTGCGCATTTGCCGAAATTCGTTCTTCGTTATCAATATGACAATATAGTAGCCAATAGATCCTGGGTTGTCTCTTTGAGCCCGCTAGAATGAGGCATTAACTTTGGTGACTCATGCACAGGCACAAGGAGTGCGTACTGCTTCCACCCGGAAGAACACAGTATGGAGAACATTGTTGGACTTGAAAGGAGCCTCTGCTCTTGATGACATGAGCAAGACTTTGTTGCAGCAGGGTCTCGGCGTAAACCGTGCCAGGGCAAGCTGCGCATTTTCCGAAAATGCGGTCTTCGTTATAAATATGACATACTATAGTAGCCAATAGATCCTCGGTTGTCTCTTTGAGCCCGCTAGAATGAGGCATTAGTTTTGGTGACTCATGCACACGCACACGGCTTGTGTACTGCTACAACCCGGAAGAACACAGTATGGAGGACATTGTTGGACATGTAAGCAGTCTCTGCTCTCGATGACATGAGCAAAACTTTGTTGCAGCAGGGTCTCGGCGTAAACAGTGCCAGGGCAAGCTGCGCATTTGCCGAAATTCGTTCTTCGTTATCAATATGACAATATAGTAGCCAATAGATCCTGGGTTGTCTCTTTGAGCCCGCTAGAATGAGGCATTAACTTTGGTGACTCATGCACAGGCACAAGGAGTGCGTACTGCTTCCACCCGGAAGAACACAGTATGGAGAACATTGTTGGACTTGAAAGGAGTCTCTGCTCTCGATGACATGAGAAAGACTTTGTTGCTGCAGGGTTTCGGTGTAAACCGTGCCAGGGCAAGCTGCGGATTTTCCGAAAATGCAGTGTTCGTGATCAGTATGACATACTATAGTAGCCAAAAGAACCTCTGTTGTCCCTTTGAGCCCGATAGAATGAGGCATTAGTTTTGGTGACTAATGCACACGAACAAGGTATGTGTACTGCTTCCACCCGGAAGAACACAGTATGGAGGACATTGTTGGACATGTAAGCAGTCTCTGCTCTCGATGACATGAGCAAAACTTTGTTGCAGGAGGGTCTCGGCGTAAACCGTGCCAGGGCAAGCTGCGCATTTGCCGAAATTCGTTCTTCGTTATCAATATGACAATATAGTAGCCAATAGGTCCTGTGTTGTCTCTTTGAGCCCGCTAGAATGAGGCATTAACTTTGGTGACTCATGCGCACGTACACGGTGTGTGTACTGCTTCCATCCGAAAGAACACAGTATGGAGGACATTGTTCGACATGTAAGGAGTCTCTGCTCTTGATGACATGTGCAAGGCTTTGTTGCAGCGGGGATTCCGCGTAAATCGTGCCAGGGCAAGCTGCGCATTTGCCGAAAATGCGGTCTTCGCTATCAATATGACATAATATTGTAGCCAAAAGATCCTCATTGTCTATTTAAGCCCGCTAGAATGAGGAATTAGTTTTGGTGACTCAACCCCACGCACACTGTGTGTGTTCTGCTTCCTCCCAGAAGAACTCAGTATGAAGGACATTGTTGGACATATAAGCAGTCTCTGCTCTCGATGACATGAGCAAGACTTTGTTGCTGCAGGGCTTCGGCATAAACCGTGCCAGGGCAAGCTGCGCATTTGCCGAAAATGCAGTCTTCGTTATCAATATGACATACTATAGTAGCCAATAGATCCTCGGTTGTCTCTTTGAGCCTGCTAGAATGAGGCATTAGTTTTGGTGACTCAACCACACGCACACGATGTGTGTACTGCTTCCATCCGGAAGAACACAGTATGAACGACATTGTTGTACATGTAAGGAGTCTCTGCAATCGATGACATGAGCAAGACTTTGTTGCAGCAGGGTTTCAGCGTAAACCGTGCCAGGGCAAGCTGCGCATTTGCCGAAAATGCAGTCTTCGTTATCAATATGACATACTATACTAGCCAATAGATCCTCGGTTGTCTCTTTGAGCCCGCTAGAATGAGGCACTAGTTTTGGTGACAACCACACGCACACGGTGGGTGTACTGCTTCCACCCGGAAGTACACAGTATGGAGGACATTGTTGGACATGTAAGCAGTCTCTGCTCTCTTCGACATGAGCAAGACTTTGTTGCAGCAGTGTTTCGGCGTAAACCGTACCAGGGCAAGCTGCGCATTTGCCGAAAATGCAGTCTTCGTTATCAATATGACATACTATAGTAGCTAAATAGATCCTCGGTTGTCTCTTTGAGCCCGCTAGAATGAGGCATTAGTTTTGGTGACTCATGCACACGCACACGGCGATGACATGAGCAAGACTTTGTTGGAGCAAGGTTTCGGTGTAAACCGTGCCAGGGCAAGCTGCGCATTTTCCGAAAATGCAGCCTTCGTTATCAACATGACATAATATAGTAGCCAATACATCCTCGGTTGTCTCTTTGAGCCCGCTAGAATGACGCACTAGTTTTGGTGACTTAACCACACGCACACGGTGGGTGTACTGCTTCCACCCGGAAGTACACAGTATGGAGGACATTGTTGGACATGTAAGCAGTCTCTGCTCTCTTCGACATGAGCAATACTTTGTTGCAGCAGTGTTTCGGCGTAAACCGTGCCAGGGCAAGCTGCGCATTTGCCGAAAATGCAGTCTTCGTTATCAATATGACATACTGTAGTAACTAAATAGATCCTCGGTTGTCTCTTTGAGCCCTCTAGAATGAGGCATTAGTTTTGGTGACTCATGCACACGCACACGGTGTGTGTACTGCTTCCACCCGTAAGGACACAGTATGGAGGACATTGTTGGACATGTAAGGTGCTCTCGATCACATGAGGAAGACTTTGTTGCAGCAGGGTTTCGGCGTAAAGCGTGCCAGCGCAAGCAGCGCATTTGCCGAAAATGCAGTCTGCGTTATCAATATGACATACTATAGTAGCCAACAGATACTCGGTTGTCTCTTTGAGCCCGCTAGAATGAGGAATTAGTTTTGGTGACTTAACCACACGCACACGGTGTGTGTACTGCTTCCACCCGGAAGAAAACAGTATGAAGGATATTGTTGGACATGTAAGCAGTCTCTGCTCTCGATGACACGAGCAAGACTATGTTGCAGCAGGGGTTCGGCGTAAACCGTGCCAGGGCAAGCTGCGCATTTGCCGAAAATGCAGTCTGCGTTATCAATATGACATACTATAGTAGCCAACAGATACTCGGTTGTCTCTTTGAGCCCGCTAGATTGAGGCATTAGTTTTGGTGACTCATGCACACGCACACGGTGTGTGTACTGCTTCCACCCGGAAGAACACAGTATGGAGGACATTGTTGGGCATGTAAGAAGTCTCCGCTGTCGATGACATGAGCAAGACTTTGTTGCCGCAGGGTCTCGGTGTAAACCGTGCCAGAGCAAGCTGCGCATTTTCCGAAAATGCAGTGTTCGTTATAAGTATAACATACTATAGTAGCCTAAAGATCCTCGGTTGTCTCTTTGAGCCCGATAGAAGGAGGCATCAGTTTTAGTGACTCATGCACACGCACACGGTGTGTGTACTGCTACAACCAGGAAGAACACAGTATGGAGGACATTGTTGGACATGTTAGCAGTCTCCGCTCTGGATGATATGAGCAAGACTTTGTTGCAGCGGGGATTCGGCGTAAACCGTGCCAGGGCAAGCTGCGCATTTGCCGAAAATGCGGTCTTCGCTATCAATATGACATAATATAGTAGCCAAAAGATCCTCGTTGTCTATTTAAGCCCGCTAGAATGAGGTATTAGTTTTGGTGACTCAACCACACGCACACGGTGTGTGCTCTGCTTCCTCCCAGAAGAACTCAGTATGGAGGACATTGTTGGACATGTAAGCAGTCTCTGCTCTCGATGACATGAGCAAGAATTTGTTGCAGCAGCTTTTCGGCGTAAACCGTGCCAGGGCAAGCTGCGCATTTTCCGAAAATGCAGTCTTCGTTATGAATATGACATCCTATAGTAGCCAATAGATCCTCGGTTGTCTCTTTGAGCCCGCTCGAATTAGGCATTAGTTTTGGTGACTCAACCACACGCACTTGGTGTGTGTACTGCTTCCACCCGGAAGAACTCAGTATGGAGGACATTGTTGGACATGTAAGCAGCCTCTGCTCGCGATGACATGAGCAAGACTTTGCTGCAGAAGGGTTTCGTCGTTATCCGTGCCAGGGCAAGCTGCGCATTTGCCGGAAATGCAGTCTGCGTTATCAATATGCCATACTATAGTAGAAAACAGATTTTCGGTTGTCACTTTGAGCCCGCTAAAATGAGGCATTAGTTTGGTGACTCAACCACACGCACACGGTGTGTGTACTGCTTCCATCCGGAAGAACACAGTATGAACGACATTGTTGTACATGTAAGCAGTCTCTGCTCTCGATGACATGAGCAAGACTTTGTTGCTGCAGGGCTTCGGCATAAACCGTGTCAGGGCAAGCTGCGCATTTGCCGAAAATGCAGTCTTCGTTATCAATATGACATACTATATTAGCCAATAGATCCTCGGTTGTCTCTTTGAGCCCGCTAGAATGAGGCACTAGTTTTGGTGACTTAACCACACGTACACGGTGGGTGTACTGCTTCCACCCGGAAGTACACAGTATGGAGGACATTGTTGGACATGTAAGCAGTCTCTGCTCTCTTCGACATGAGCAAGACTTTGTTGCAGCAGTGTTTCGGCGTAAACCGTGCCAGGGCAAGCTGCGCATTTGCCGAAAATGCAGTCTTCGTTATCAATATGACATACTATAGTAGCTAAATAGATCCTCGGTTGTCTCTTTGAGCCCTCTAGAATGAGGCATTAGTTTTGGTGACTCATGCACACGCACACGGTGTGTGTACTGCTTCCACCCGTAAAGACACAGTATGGAGGACATTGTTGGACATGTAAGGTGCTCTCGATCACATGAGCAAGACTTTGTTGCAGCAGGGTTTCGGCGTAAACCGTGCCAGCGCAAGCTGCGCATTTGCCGAAAAAGAAGTCTGCGTTACCAATATGACATTCTATACTAGCCAACAGATACTCGGTTGTCTCTTTGAGCCCGCTGGAATGAGGAATTAGTTTTGGTGACTTAACCACACCCACACGGTGTGTGTACTGCTTCAACCCGGAAGAAAACAGTATGAAGGACATTGTTGGACATGTAAGCAGTCTCTGCTCTCGATGACATGAGCAAGACTTTGTTGCAGCAGGGTTTCGGCGTAAACCGTGCCAGAGCAAGCTGCGCATTTGCCCAAAATGCAGTCTGCGTTATCAATATGACCTACTATAGTAGCCAACAGATACTCGGTTGTCTCTTTGAGCCCGCTTGATTGAGGCATTAGTTTTGGTGACTCATGCACACGCACATGGTGTGTGTACTGCTTCCACCCGGAAGAACACAGTATGGAGGACATTGTTGGGCATGTAAGCAGTCTCTGCTCTCGATGACATGAGCAAAACTTTGTTGCAGCAGGGTCTCGGCGTAAACCGTGCCAGGGCAAGCTGCGCTTTTTCTGAAAATGCAGTGTTCGTTATCAGTATAACATACTACAGTAGCCTAAAGATCCTCGGTTGTCTCTTTGAGCCCGATAGAAGGAGGCATTAGTTTTGGTGACTCATGCACTCGCACATGGTATGTGTACTGCTTCCACCCGGAAGAACACAGTATAGAGGACATTGTTGGACTTGAAAGCAGTCTCTGCTCTCGATGACATGAGCAAGACTTTGTTGCCGCAGGGTCTCAACGTAAACCGTGCCAGGGCAAGCTGCGCACTTGCCGAAAATGCGGTCTTCGTTATCAATATGACATACTATAGTAGCCAATAGATCCTCGGTTGTCTCTTTGAGCCCGCTAGAATGAGGCATTAGTTTTGGTGACTCATGCACAGGCAAACGGTGTGTGTTCTGCTTCCACCCGGAAGAACACAGTATGGAGGACATTGTTGGACATGTAAGCAGTCTCTGCTCTCGATGACATGAGCAAAACTTTGTTGCAGCAGGGTCTCGGCGTAAACCGTGCCAGGGCAAGCTGCGCATTTGCCGAAATTCGTTCTTCGTTATCAATATGACAATATAGTAGCCAATAGATCCTGGGTTGTCTCTTTGAGCCCGCTAGAATGAGGCATTAACTTTGGTGACTCATGCACAGGCACAAGGAGTGCGTACTGCTTCCACCCGGAAGAACACAGTATGGAGAACATTGTTGGACTTGAAAGGAGCCTCTGCTCTTGATGACATGAGCAAGACTTTGTTGCAGCAGGGTCTCGGCGTAAACCGTGCCAGGGCAAGCTGCGCATTTTCCGAAAATGCGGTCTTCGTTATAAATATGACATACTATAGTAGCCAATAGATCCTCGGTTGTCTCTTTGAGCCCGCTAGAATGAGGCATTAGTTTTGGTGACTCATGCACACGCACACGGCTTGTGTACTGCTACAACCCGGAAGAACACAGTATGGAGGACATTGTTGGACATGTAAGCAGTCTCTGCTCTCGATGACATGAGCAAAACTTTGTTGCAGCAGGGTCTCGGCGTAAACCGTGCCAGGGCAAGCTGCGCATTTGCCGAAATTCGTTCTTCGTTATCAATATGACAAAATAGTAGCCAATAGATCCTGGGTTGTCTCTTTGAGCCCGCTAGAATGAGGCATTAACTTTGGTGACTCATGCACAGGCACAAGGAGTGCGTACTGCTTCCACCCGGAAGAACACAGTATGGAGAACATTGTTGGACTTGAAAGGAGTCTCTGCTCTCGATGACATGAGAAAGACTTTGTTGCTGCAGGGTTTCGGTGTAAACCGTGCCAGGGCAAGCTGCGGATTTTCCGAAAATGCAGTGTTCATGATCAGTATGACATACTATAGTAGCCAAAAGAACCTCTGTTGTCTCTTTGAGCCCGATAGAATGAGGCATTAGTTTTGGTGACTCATGCACACGAACAAGGTATGTGTACTGCTTCCACCCGGAAGAACACAGTATGGAGGACATTGTTGGACATGTAAGCAGTCTCTGCTCTCGATGACATGAGCAAAACTTTGTTGCAGGAGGGTCTCGGCGTAAACCGTGCCAGGGCAAGCTGCGCATTTGCCGAAATTCGTTCTTCGTTATCAATATGACAATATAGTAGCCAATAGGTCCTGTGTTGTCTCTTTGAGCCCGCTAGAATGAGGCATTAACTTTGGTGACTCATGCGCACGTACACGGTGTGTGTACTGCTTCCATCCGAAAGAACACAGTATGGAGGACATTGTTGGACATGTAAGGAGTCTCTGCTCTTGATGACATGTGCAAGGCTTTGTTGCAGCGGGGATTCCGCGTAAATCGTGCCAGGGCAAGCTGCGCATTTGCCGAAAATGCGGTCTTCGCTATCAATATGACATAATATTGTAGCCAAAAGATCCTCATTGTCTATTTAAGCCCGCTAGAATGAGGAATTAGTTTTGGTGACTCAACTTCACGCACACTGTGTGTGTTCTGCTTCCTCCCAGAAGAACTCAGTATGAAGGACATTGTTGGACATATAAGCAGTCTCTGCTCTCGATGACATGAGCAAGACTTTGTTGCTGCAGGGCTTCGGCATAAACCGTGCCAGGGCAAGCTGCGCATTTGCCGAAAATGCAGTCTTCGTTATCAATATGACATACTATAGTAGCCAATAGATCCTCGGCTGTCTCTTTGAGCCCGCTAGAATGAGGCATTAGTTTTGGTGACTCAACCACACGCACACGATGTGTGTACTGCTTCCATCCGGAAGAACACAGTATGAACGACATTGTTGTACATGTAAGGAGTCTCTGCAATCGATGACATGAGCAAGACTTTGTTGCAGCAGGGTTTCAGCGTAAACCGTGCCAGGGCAAGCTGCGCATTTGCCGAAAATGCAGTCTTCGTTATCAATATGACATACTATACTAGCCAATAGATCCTCGGTTGTCTCTTTGAGCCCGCTAGAATGAGGCACTAGTTTTGGTGACAACCACACGCACACGGTGGGTGTACTGCTTCCACCCGGAAGTACACAGTATGGAGGACATTGTTGGACATGTAAGCAGTCTCTGCTCTCTTCGACATGAGCAAGACTTTGTTGCAGCAGTGTTTCGGCGTAAACCGTACCAGGGCAAGCTGCGCATTTGCCGAAAATGCAGTCTTCGTTATCAATATGACATACTATAGTAGCTAAATAGATCCTCGGTTGTCTCTTTGAGCCCGCTAGAATGAGGCATTAGTTTTGGTGACTCATGCACACGCACACGGCGATGACATGAGCAAGACTTTGTTGGAGCAGGGTTTCGGTGTAAACCGTGCCAGGGCAAGCTGCGCATTTTCCGAAAATGCAGCCTTCGTTATCAACATGACATAATATAGTAGCCAATACATCCTCGGTTGTCTCTTTGAGCCCGCTAGAATGACGCACTAGTTTTGGTGACTTAACCACACGCACACGGTGGGTGTACTGCTTCCACCCGGAAGTACACAGTATGGAGGACATTGTTGGACATGTAAGCAGTCTCTGCTCTCTTCGACATGAGCAATACTTTGTTGCAGCAGTGTTTCGGCGTAAACCGTGCCAGGGCAAGCTGCGCATTTGCCGAAAATGCAGTCTTCGTTATCAATATGACATACTGTAGTAGCTAAATAGATCCTCGGTTGTCTCTTTGAGCCCTCTAGAATGAGGCATTAGTTTTGGTGACTCATGCACACGCACACGGTGTGTGTACTGCTTCCACCCGTAAAGACACAGTATGGAGGACATTGTTGGACATGTAAGGTGCTCTCGATCACATGAGGAAGACTTTGTTGCAGCAGGGTTTCGGCGTAAAGCGTGCCAGCGCAAGCAGCGCATTTGCCGAAAATGCAGTCTGCGTTATCATTATGACATACTATAGTAGCCAACAGATACTCGGTTGTCTCTTTGAGCCCGCTAGAATGAGGAATTAGTTTTGGTGACTTAACCACACGCACACGGTGTGTGTACTGCTTCCACCCGGAAGAAAACAGTATGAAGGATATTGTTGGACATGTAAGCAGTCTCTGCTCTCGATGACACGAGCAAGACTTTGTTGCAGCAGGGGTTCGGCGTAAACCGTGCCAGGGCAAGCTGCGCATTTGCCGAAAATGCAGTCTGCGTTATCAATATGACATACTATAGTAGCCAACAGATACTCGGTTGTCTCTTTGAGCCCGCTAGATTGAGGCATTAGTTTTGGTGACTCATGCACACGCACACGGTGTGTGTACTGCTACAACCAGGAAGAACACAGTATGGAGGACATTGTTGGACATGTTAGCAGTCTCCGCTCTGGATGATATGAGCAAGACTTTGTTGCAGCGGGGATTCGGCGTAAACCGTGCCAGGGCAAGCTGCGCATTTGCCGAAAATGCGGTCTTCGCTATCAATATGACATAATATAGTAGCCAAAAGATCCTCGTTGTCTATTTAAGCCCGCTAGAATGAGGTATTAGTTTTGGTGACTCAACCACACGCACACGGTGTGTGCTCTGCTTCCTCCCAGAAGAACTCAGTATGGAGGACATTGTTGGACATGTAAGCAGTCTCTGCTCTCGATGACATGAGCAAGAATTTGTTGCAGCAGCTTTTCGGCGTAAACCGTGCCAGGGCAAGCTGCGCATTTTCCGAAAATGCAGTCTTCGTTATGAATATGACATCCTATAGTAGCCAATAGATCCTCGGTTGTCTCTTTGAGCCCGCTCGAATTAGGTATTAGTTTTGGTGACTCAACCACACGCACTTGGTGTGTGTACTGCTTCCACCCGGAAGAACTCAGTATGGAGGACATTGTTGGACATGTAAGCAGCCTCTGCTCGCGATGACATGAGCAAGACTTTGCTGCAGAAGGGTTTCGGCGTTATCCGTGCCAGGGCAAGCTGCGCATTTGCCGGAAATGCAGTCTGCGTTATCAATATGCCATACTATAGTAGAAAACAGATATTCGGTTGTCACTTTGAGCCCGCTAGAATGAGGCATTAGTTTGGTGACTCAACCACACGCACACGGTGTGTGTACTGCTTCCATCCGGAAGAACACAGTATGAACGACATTGTTGTACATGTAAGCAGTCTCTGCTCTCGATGACATGAGCAAGACTTTGTTGCTGCAGGGCTTCGGCATAAACCGTGTCAGGGCAAGCTGCGCATTTGCCGAAAATGCAGTCTTCGTTATCAATATGACATACTATATTAGCCAATAGATCCTCGGTTGTCTCTTTGAGCCCGCTAGAATGAGGCATTAGTTTTGGTGACTCAACCACACGCACACGATGTGTGTACTGCTTCCATCCGGAAGAACACAGTATGAACGACATTGTTGTACATGTAAGGAGTCTCTGCAATCGATGACATGAGCAAGACTTTGTTGCAGCAGGGTTTCAGCGTAAACCGTGCCAGGGCAAGCTGCGCATTTGCCGAAAATGCAGTCTTCGTTATCAATATGACAAACTATTGTAGCCAATAGATCCTCGGTTGTCTCTTTGAGCCCGCTAGAATGAGGCACTAGTTTTGGTGACTTAACCACACGCACACGGTGGGTGTACTGCTTCCACCCGGAAGTACACAGTATGGAGGATATTGTTGGACATGTAAGCAGTCTCTGCTCTCTTCGACATGAGCAAGACTTTGTTGCAGCAGTGTTTCGGCGTAAACCGTGCCAGGGCAAGCTGCGCATTTGCCGAAAATGCAGTCTTCGTTATCAATATGACATACTATAGTAGCTAAATAGATCCTCGGTTGTCTCTTTGAGCCCGCTAGAATGAGGCATTAGTTTTGGTGACTCATGCACACGCACACGGCGATGACATGAGCAAGACTTTGTTGGAGCAGGGTTTCGGTGTAAACCGTGCCAGGGCAAGCTGCGCATTTTCCGAAAATGCAGCCTTCGTTATCAACATGACATAATATAGTAGCCAATAGTTCCTCGGTTGTCTCTTTGAGCCCGCTAGAATGAGGCACTAGTTTTGGTGACTTAACCACGCGCACACGGTGGGTGTACTGCTTCCACCCGGAAGTACACTGTATGGAGGACATTGTTGGACATGTAAGCAGTCTCTGCTCTCTTCGACATGAGCAAGACTTTGTTGCAGCAGTGTTTCGGCGTAAACCGTGCCAGGGAAAGCTGCGCATTTGCCGAAAATGCAGTCTTCGTTATCAATATGACATACTATAGTAGCTAAATAGATCCTCGGTTGTCTCTTTGAGCCCTCTAGAATGAGGCATTAGTTTTGGTGACTCATGCACACGCACACGGTGTGTGTACTGCTTCCACCCGTAAAGACACAGTATGGAGGACATTGTTGGACATGTAAGGTGCTCTCGATCACATGAGCAACACTTTGTTGCAGCAGGGTTTCGGCGTAAAGCGTGCCAGGGCAAGCTGCGCATTTTCCGAAAATGCAGTCTTCGTTATGAATATGACATCCTATAGTAGCCAATAGATCCTCGGTTGTCTCTTTGAGCCCGCTCGAATTAGGCATTAGTTTTGGTGACTCAACCACACGCACTTGGTGTGTGTACTGCTTCCACCCGGAAGAACTCAGTATGGAGGACATTGTTGGACATGTAAGCAGCCTCTGCTCGCGATGACATGAGCAAGACTTTGCTGCAGAAGGGTTTCGGCGTTATCCGTGCCAGGGCAAGCTGCGCATTTGCCGGAAATGCAGTCTGCGTTATCAATATGCCATACTATAGTAGAAAACAGATATTCGGTTGTCACTTTGAGCCCGCTAGAATGAGGCATTAGTTTTGGTGACTCAACCACACGCACACGGTGTGTGTACTGCTTCCATCCGGAAGAACACAGTATGAACGACATTGTTGTACATGTAAGCAGTCTCTGCTCTCGATGACATGAGCAAGACTTTGTTGCTGCAGGGCTTCGGCATAAACCGTGCCATGGCAAGCTGCGCATTTGCCGAAAATGCAGTCTTCGTTATCAATATGACATACTATAGTAGCCAATAGATCCTCGGTTGTCTCTTTGAGCCCGCTAGAATGAGGCATTAGTTTTGGTGACTCAACCACACGCACACGATGTGTGTACTGCTTCCATCCGGAAGAACACAGTATGAACGACATTGTTGTACATGTAAGGAGTCTCTGCAATCGATGACATGAGCAAGACTTTGTTGCAGCAGGGTTTCAGCGTAAACCGTGCCAGGGCAAGCTGCGCATTTGCCGAAAATGCAGTCTTCGTTATCAATATGACATACTATAGTAGCCAATAGATCCTCGGTTGTCTCTTTGAGCCCGCTAGAATGAGGCACTAGTTTTGGTGACTTAACCACACGCACACGGTGGGTGTACTGCTTCCACCCGGAAGTACACAGTATGGAGGATATTGTTGGACATGTAAGCAGTCTCTGCTCTCTTCGACATGAGCAAGACTTTGTTGCAGCAGTGTTTCGGCGTAAACCGTGCCAGGGCAAGCTGCGCATTTGCCGAAAATGCAGTCTTCGTTATCAATATGACATACTATACAGTAAAATCTCGTTACTACGAACATCAGATTAACGAAATTTTCAGATTTACGAATTTGTTTAAAATCCCCGCCAAAATGCCTATACTTTCAATGTAAAAAACTTTCAGTACTACGAATTTCAAATTACCGAATATTTCAGAATAACGTATGTAATTTAATCTCGCATTCGTCGCAAAACGCTTCGTTATTACAAAGTTCCGTACCAAATCCCTGAAGCTGACGCCTGTCATCATCATCCGAAGCATCAGCTATGCGCTGGGGAACTCGTTGCAACGGATACAGCCCCAGCGGTATCGCCATCACACGAGGCGGCGCGAGCTGCCGCCCGATACAAAGGGTAAGGCCATTATCATCCACCCAGCGTGTGGTCACATACGTACTGCGCAGCAGTCTTAAGCCTATTCAGCGCAGTGTCACCACGTCGACAGCGAACGTTAGGATCTGCGAAGTTATCGGCGCTGTGATTGTGTTGTGCATTAGCTTTGCTGACAATGAGTTCTCCTGGCCCCCGCGTTAAAAAGAAGCGACGCCAGTTTTCGCTTAAAGAAAAAGCGGACATTCTGTCGCAGCTGCTGGAAAAAAGCAAGCGGACTTGTGCAGGGAGCTTGGCATTACACCGTCAACAATAGCAACGATGTTCCAAGATCGGGACAAGATCGTAAAACTACATCGTGTGTCGCAGCTGGCTCCCTCAAGAAAACGTCTGCGGCTGGGCAACTACCGTGGACAGCGACTTTCGAATTATGTGGATAGCGACAGCGCGGCGGCTACATCCGCGGAGCTCACCACCGAAGACATCGTGAATCAAGTGCGTGAGCAAGAAGAATGTAGTAGTGACAAAGACGATGCCAACACTGGATCAGCGCACGAAGAGGAAGAGATTGTTTCCAGCTCGGATGTCCTAGTTTTTCTAGAGAAGACCCAATCATTCCTCGGGCGCTGCAAAGATGTCCCCGATGACGTGCACAGGAAGGTCGAGGATGTGGAGACGTTCGTCCTGCAGCGTTTGTCGTCTACTCGCCAGAAGAAGATAAGACTTTTTCAAGCAATAAATTGTAGTTAAACTGTGCCCAGCGTTATCGTTTATTATTTACTTACCAACACATAAATCTGCTGCAAAGGTACCTAATTTTAGTTCTTGTGATGCATTACTGACATGAAAATAATGGTTTTTCAGTACTACGATATTTCAAAATAACGACTGAAATTCGGCGGTCCCGTGAAGTTCGTTGTAACGAGATTCTACTGTAGTAGCTAAATAGATCCTCGGTTGTCTCTTTGAGCCCGCTAGAATGAGGCATTAGTTTTGGTGACTCATGCACACGCACACGGCGATGACATGAGCAAGACTTTGTTGGAGCAGGGTTTCGGTGTAAACCG
>JARKHS020025290.1:0-55517 GCA_030143305.2 Amblyomma americanum
GAGAAAAAGTTTACACCTTTCTCTCGTCTACTCTTCGACGACTTGTAAAATCGATGCTCGTGAATCGTGCTAGTTTCGATCTAAAACGATGTATCCCGTTGTTTTGAGCCGGAATACAAGTTTTCGCGCAGTTCTGAGAGAAAAAGTTTACACCTTTCTCTCGTCTACTCTTCGACGACTTGTAAAATCGATGCTCGTGAATCTTGCTAGTTTCGATCTAAAACGATGTATCCCGTTGTTTTGAGCCGGAATACAAGTTTTCGCGCAGTTCTGAGAGAAAAAGTTTACACCTTTCTCTCGTCTACTCTTCGACGACTTGTAAAATCGATGCTCGTGAATCTTGCTAGTTTCGATCTAAAACGATGTATCCCGTTGTTTTGAGCCGGAATACAAGTTTTCGCGCAGTTCTGAGAGAAAAAGTTTACACCTTTCTCTCGTCTACTCTTCGACGACTTGTAAAATCGATGCTCGTGAATCGTGCTAGTTTCGATCTAAAACGATGTATCCCGTTGTTTTGAGCCGGAATACAAGTTTTCGCGCAGTTCTGAGAGAAAAAGTTTACACCTTTCTCTCGTCTACTCTTCGACGACTTGTAAAATCGATGCTCGTGAATCTTGCTAGTTTCGATCTAAAACGAAGTATCCCGTTGTTTTGAGCCGGAATACAAGTTTTCGCGCAGTTCTGAGAGAAAAAGTTTACACCTTTCTCTCGTCTACTCTTCGACGACTTGTAAAATCGATGCTCGTGAATCTTGCTAGTTTCGATCTAAAACGATGTATCCCGTTGTTTTGAGCCGGAATACAAGTTTTCGCGCAGTTCTGAGAGAAAAAGTTTACACCTTTCTCTCGTCTACTCTTCGACGACTTGTAAAATCGATGCTCGTGAATCTTGCTAGTTTCGATCTAAAACGAATGTATCCCGTTGTTTTGAGCCGGAATACAAGTTTTCGCGCAGTTCTGAGAGAAAAAGTTTACACCTTTCTCTCGTCTACTCTTCGACGACTTGTAAAATCGATGCTCGTGAATCTTGCTAGTTTCGATCTAAAACGATGTATCCCGTTGTTTTGAGCCGGAATACAAGTTTTCGCGCAGTTCTGAGAGAAAAAGTTTACACGTTTTTCTCGTCTACTCTTCGACGACTTGTAAAATCGATGCTCGTGAATCTTGCTAGTTTCGATCTAAAACGATGTATCCCGTTGTTTTGAGCCGGAATACAAGTTTTCGCGCAGTTCTGAGAGAAAAAGTTTACACCTTTCTCTCGTCTACTCTTCGACGACTTGTAAAATCGATGCTCGTTAATCGTGCTAGTTTCGATCTAAAACGATGTATCCCGTTGTTTTGAGCCGGAATACAAGTTTTCGCGCAGTTCTGAGAGAAAAAGTTTACACCTTTCTCTCGTCTACTCTTCGACGACTTGTAAAATCGATGCTCGTGAATCTTGATAGTTTCGCTCTAAAACGATGTATCCCGTTGTTTTGAGCCGGAATACAAGTTTTCGCGCAGTTCTGAGAGAAAAAGTTTACACCTTTCTCTCGTCTACTCTTCGACGACTTGTAAAATCGATGCTCGTGAATCTTGCTAGTTTCGATCTAAAACGATGTATCCCGTTGTTTTGAGCCGGAATACAAGTTTTCGCGCAGTTCTGAGAGAAAAAGTTTACACCTTTCTCTCGTCTACTCTTCGACGACTTGTAAAATCGATGCTCGTGAATCGTGCTAGTTTCGATCTAAAACGATGTATCCCGTTGTTTTGAGCCGGAATACAAGTTTTCGCGCAGTTCTGAGAGAAAAAGTTTACACCTTTCTCTCGTCTACTCTTCGACGACTTGTAAAATCGATGCTCGTGAATCTTGCTAGTTTCGATCTAAAACAATGTATCCCGTTGTTTTGAGCCGGAATACAAGTTTTCGCGCAGTTCTGAGAGAAAAAGTTTACACCTTTCTCTCGTCTACTCTTCGACGACTTGTAAAATCGATGCTCGTGAATCTTGCTAGTTTCGATCTAAAACGATGTATCCCGTTGTTTTGAGCCGGAATACAAGTTTTCGCGCAGTTCTGAGAGAAAAAGTTTACACCTTTCTCTCGTCTACTCTTCGACGACTTGTAAAATCGATGCTCGTGAATCTTGCTAGTTTCGATCTAAAACGATGTATCCCGTTGTTTTGAGCCGGAATACAAGTTTTCGCGCAGTTCTGAGAGAAAAAGTTTACACCTTTCTCTCGTCTACTCTTCGACGACTTGTAAAATCGATGCTCGTTAATCTTGCTAGTTTCGATCTAAAACGATGTATCCCGTTGTTTTGAGCCGGAATACAAGTTTTCGCGCAGTTCTGAGAGAAAAAGTTTACACCTTTCTCTCGTCTACTCTTCGACGACTTGTAAAATCGATGCTCGTGAATCTTGCTAGTTTCGATCTAAAACGATGTATCCCGTTGTTTTGAGCCGGAATACAAGTTTTTGCGCAGTTCTGAGAGAAAAAGTTTACACCTTTCTCTCGTCTACTCTTCGACGACTTGTAAAATCGATGCTCGTGAATCTTGCTAGTTTCGATCTAAAACGATGTATCCCGTTGTTTTGAGCCGGAATACAAGTTTTCGCGCAGTTCTGAGAGAAAAAGTTTACACCTTTCTCTCGTCTACTCTTCGACGACTTGTAAAATCGATGCTCGTGAATCTTGCTAGTTTCGATCTAAAACGATGTATCCCGTTGTTTTGAGCCGGAATACAAGTTTTCGCGCAGTTCTGAGAGAAAAAGTTTACACCTTTCTCTCGTCTACTCTTCGACGACTTGTAAAATCGATGCTCGTGAATCTTGCTAGTTTCGATCTAAAACGATGTATCCCGTTGTTTTGAGCCGAAATACAAGTTTTCTCGCAGTTCTGAGAGAAAAAGTTTACACGTTTCTCTCGTCTACTCTTCGACGACTTGTAAAATCGATGCACGTGAATTTTGCTAGTTTCGATCTAAAACGATGTATCCCGTTGTTTTGAGCCGGAATACAAGTTTTCGCGCAGTTCTGAGAGAAAACGTTTACACCTTTCTCTCGTCTACTCTTCGACGACTTGTAAAATCGATGCTCGTGAATCTTGCTAGTTTCGATCTAAAACGATGTATCCCGTTGTTTTGAGCCGGAATACAAGTTTTCGCGCAGTTCTGAGAGAAAAAGTTTACACCTTTCTCTCGTCTACTCTTCGACGACTTGTAAAATCGATGCTCGTAATCGTGCTAGTTTCGATCTAAAACGATGTATCCCGTTGTTTTGAGCCGGAATACAAGTTTTCGCGCAGTTCTGAGAGAAAAAGTTTACACCTTTCTCTCGTCTACTCTTCGACGACTTGTTAAATCGATGCTCGTGAATTTTGCTACTTTCGATCTAAAACGATGTATCCCGTTGCTTTGAGCCGGAATACAATTTTTCGCGCAGTTCTGAGAGAAAAAGTTTACACCTTTCTCTCGTCTACTCTTCGACGACTTGTAAAATCGATGCTCGTGAATCTTGATAGTTTCGATCTAAAACGATGTATCCCGTTGTTTTGAGCCGGAATACAAGTTTTCGCGCAGTTCTGAGAGAAAAAGTTTACACCTTTCTCTCGTCTACTCTTCGACGACTTGTAAAATCGATGCTCGTGAATCTTGATAGTTTCGATCTAAAACGATGTATCCCGTTGTTTTGAGCCGGAATACATGTTTTCGCGCAGTTCTGAGAGAAAAAGTTTACACCTTTCTCTCGTCTACTCTTCGACGACTTGTAAAATCGATGCTCGTTAATCGTGCTAGTTTCGATCTAAAACGATGTATCCCGTTGTTTTGAGCCGGAATACAAGTTTTCGCGCAGTTCTGAGAGAAAAAGTTTACACCTTTCTCTCGTCTACTCTTCGACGACTTGTAAAATCGATGCTCGTGAATCTTGCTAGTTTCGATCTAAAACGATGTATCCCGTTGTTTTGAGCCGGAATACAAGTTTTTGCGCAGTTCTGAGAGAAAAAGTTTACACCTTTCTCTCGTTATCTTCGACGACATGTAAAATCGATGCTCGTGAATCTTGCTAGTTTCGATCTAAAACAATGTATCCCGTTGTTTTGAGCCGGAATACAAGTTTTCGCGCAGTTCTGAGAGAAAAAGTTTACACCTATCTCTCGTCTACTCTTCGACGACTTGTAAAATCGATGCTCGTTAATCGTGCTAGTTTCGATCTAAAACGATGTATCCCGTTGTTTTGAGCCGGAATACAAGTTTTCGCGCAGTTCTGAGAGAAAAAGTTTACACCTTGTTCTCGTCTACTCTTCGACGACTTGTAAAATCGATGCTCGTGAATCTTGCTAGTTTCGATCTAAAACGATGTATCCCGTTGTTTTGAGCCGAAATACAAGTTTTCTCGCAGTTCTGAGAGAAAAAGTTTACACGTTTTTCTCGTCTACTCTTCGACGACTTGTAAAATCGATGCACGTGAATTTTGCTAGTTTCGATCTAAAACGATGTATCCCGTTGTTTTGAGCCGGAATACAAGTTTTCGCGCAGTTCTGAGAGAAAAAGTTTACACCTTTTCTCTCGTCTACTCTTCGACGACTTGTTAAATCGATGCTCGTGAATTTTGCTACTTTCGATCTAAAACGATGTATCCCGTTGTTTTGAGCCGGAATACAAGTTTTTCGCGCAGTTCTGAGAGAAAAAGTTTACACCTTTCTCTCGTCTACTCTTCGACGACTTGTAAAATCGATGCTCGTGAATCTTGATAGTTTCGCTCTAAAACGATGTATCCCGTTGTTTTGAGCCGGAATACAAGTTTTCGCGCAGTTCTGAGAGAAAAAGTTTACACCTTTCTCTCGTCTACTCTTCGACGACTTGTAAAATCGATGCTCGTGAATCTTGCTAGTTTCGATCTAAAACGATGTATCCCGTTGTTTTGAGCCGGAATACAAGTTTTCGCGCAGTTCTGAGAGAAAAAGTTTACACCTTTCTCTCGTCTACTCTTCGACGACTTGTAAAATCGATGCTCGTGAATCTTGCTAGTTTCGATCTAAAACGATGTATCCCGTTGTTTTGAGCCGGAATACAAGTTTTCGCGCAGTTCTGAGAGAAAAAGTTTACACCTTTCTCTCGTCTACTCTTCGACGACTTGTAAAATCGATGCTCGTGAATCTTGCTAGTTTCGATCTAAAACGATGTATCCCGTTGTTTTGAGCCGGAATACAAGTTTTCGCGCAGTTCTGAGAGAAAAAGTTTACACCTTTCTCTCGTCTACTCTTCGACGACTTGTAAAATCGATGCTCGTGAATCGTGCTAGTTTCGATCTAAAACGATGTATCCCGTTGTTTTGAGCCGGAATACAAGTTTTTCGCGCAGTTCTGAGAGAAAAAGTTTACACCTTTCTCTCGTCTACTCTTCGACGACTTGTAAAATCGATGCTCGTGAATCTTGCTAGTTTCGATCTAAAACGATGTATCTCCGTTGTTTTGAGCCGGAATACAATTTTTCGCGCAGTTCTGAGAGAAAAAGTTTACACCTTTCTCTCGTCTACTCTTCGACGACTTGTAAAATCGATGCTCGTGAATCTTGATAGTTTCGCTCTAAAACGATGTATCCCGTTGTTTTGAGCCGGAATACAAGTTTTCGCGCAGTTCTGAGAGAAAAAGTTTACACCTTTCTCTCGTCTACTCTTCGACGACTTGTAAAATCGATGCTCGTGAATCTTGCTAGTTTCGATCTAAAACGATGTATCCCGTTGTTTTGAGCCGGAATACAAGTTTTCGCGCAGTTCTGAGAGAAAAAGTTTACACCTTTCTCTCGTCTACTCTTCGACGACTTGTAAAATCGATGCTCGTTAATCGTGCTAGTTTCGATCTAAAACGATGTATCCCGTTGTTTTGAGCCGGAATACAAGTTTTCGCGCAGTTCTGAGAGAAAAAGTTTACACCTTTCTCTCGTCTACTCTTCGACGACTTGTAAAATTGATGCTCGTGAATCTTGCTAGTTTCGATCTAAAACGATGTATCCCGTTGTTTTGAGCCGGAATACAAGTTTTCGCGCAGTTCTGAGAGAAAAAGTTTACACCTTTCTCTCGTCTACTCTTCGACGACTTGTAAAATCGATGCTCGTGAATCTTGCTAGTTTCGATCTAAAACGATGTATCCCGTTGTTTTGAGCCGGAATACAAGTTTTCGCGCAGTTCTGAGAGAAAAAGTTTACACCTTTCTCTCGTCTACTCTTCGACGACTTGTAAAATCGATGCTCGTGAATCTTGCTAGTTTCGATCTAAAACGATGTATCCCGTTGTTTTGAGCCGGAATACAAGTTTTCGCGCAGTTCTGAGAGAAAAAGTTTACACCTTTCTCTCGTCTACTCTTCGACGACTTGTAAAATCGATGCTCGTGAATCTTGCTAGTTTCGATCTAAAACGATGTATCCCGTTGTTTTGAGCCGGAATACAAGTTTTCGCGCAGTTCTGAGAGAAAAAGTTTACACCTTTCTCTCGTCTACTCTTCGACGACTTGTAAAATCGATGCTCGTGAATCTTGATAGTTTCGATCTAAAACGATGTATCCCGTTGTTTTGAGCCGGAATACAAGTTTTCGCGCAGTTCTGAGAGAAAAAGTTTACACCTTTCTCTCGTCTACTCTTCGACGACTTGTAAAATCGATGCTCGTGAATCTTGCTAGTTTCGATCTAAAACGATGTATCCCGTTGTTTTGAGCCGGAATACAAGTTTTCGCGCAGTTCTGAGAGAAAAAGTTTACACCTTTCTCTCGTCTACTCTTCGACGACTTGTAAAATCGATGCTCGTGAATCTTGCTAGTTTCGATCTAAAACGATGTATCCCGTTGTTTTGAGCCGGAATACAAGTTTTCGCGCAGTTCTGAGAGAAAAAGTTTACACCTTTCTCTCGTCTACTCTTCGACGACTTGTAAAATCGATGCTCGTGAATCTTGCTAGTTTCGATCTAAAACGATGTATCCCGTTGTTTTGAGCCGGAATACAAGTTTTCGCGCAGTTCTGAGAGAAAAAGTTTACACCTATCTCTCGTCTACTCTTCGACGACTTGTAAAATCGATGCTCGTTAATCGTGCTAGTTTCGATCTAAAACGATGTATCCCGTTGTTTTGAGCCGGAATACAAGTTTTCGCGCAGTTCTGAGAGAAAAAGTTTACACCTTTTTCTCGTCTACTCTTCGACGACTTGTAAAATCGATGCTCGTGAATCTTGCTAGTTTCGATCTAAAACGATGTATCCCGTTGTTTTGAGCCGAAATACAAGTTTTCTCGCAGTTCTGAGAGAAAAAGTTTACACGTTTCTCTCGTCTACTCTTCGACGACTTGTAAAATCGATGCACGTGAATTTTGCTAGTTTCGATCTAAAACGATGTATCCCGTTGTTTTGAGCCGGAATACAAGTTTTCGCGCAGTTCTGAGAGAAAAAGTTTACACGTTTCTCTCGTCTACTCTTCGACGACTTGTAAAATCGATGCTCGTGAATCTTGCTAGTCTTCGATCTAAAACGATGTATCCCGTTGTTTTGAGCCGCAATACAAGTTTTTGCGCAGTTCTGAGAGAAAAAGTTTACACCTATCTCTCGTCTACTCTTCGACGACTTGTTAAATCGATGCTCGTGAATCATGCTACTTTCGATCTAAAACGATGTATCCCGTTGTTTTGAGCCGGAATACAATTTTTTCGCGCAGTTCTGAGAGAAAAAGTTTACACCTTTCTCTCGTCTACTCTTCGACGACTTGTAAAATCGATGCTCGTGAATCTTGATAGTTTCGATCTAAAACGATGTATTCCGTTGTTTTGAGCCGGAATACAACTTTTCGCGCAGTTCTGAGAGAAAAAGTTTACACCTTTCTCTCGTCTACTCTTCGACGACTTGTAAAATCGATGCTCGTGAATCTTGATAGTTTCGATCTAAAACGATGTATCCCGTTGTTTTGAGCCGGAATACAAGTTTTCGCGCAGTTCTGAGAGAAAAAGTTTACACCTTTCTCTCGTCTACTCTTCGACGACTTGTAAAATCGATGCTCGTGAATCTTGCTAGTTTCGATCTAAAACGATGTATCCCGTTGTTTTGAGCCGGAATACAAGTTTTCGCGCAGTTCTGAGAGAAAAAGTTTACACCTTTCTCTCGTCTACTCTTCGACGACTTGTAAAATCGATGCTCGTGAATCTTGCTAGTTTCGATCTAAAACGATGTATCCCGTTGTTTTGAGCCGGAATACAAGTTTTCGCGCAGTTCTGAGAGAAAAAGTTTACACCTTTCTCTCGTCTACTCTTCGACGACTTGTAAAATCGATGCTCGTGAATCTTGCTAGTTTCGATCTAAAACGATGTATCCCGTTGTTTTGAGCCGGAATACAAGTTTTCGCGCAGTTCTGAGAGAAAAAGTTTACACCTTTCTCTCGTCTACTCTTCGACGACTTGTAAAATCGATGCTCGTTAATCTTGCTAGTTTCGATCTAAAACGATGTATCCCGTTGTTTTGAGCCGGAATACAAGTTTTCGCGCAGTTCTGAGAGAAAAAGTTTACACCTTTCTCTCGTCTACTCTTCGACGACTTGTAAAATCGATGCTCGTGAATCTTGCTAGTTTCGATCTAAAACGATGTATCCCGTTGTTTTGAGCCGAAATACAAGTTTTCTCGCAGTTCTGAGAGAAAAAGTTTACACGTTTCTCTCGTCTACTCTTCGACGACTTGTAAAATCGATGCACGTGAATTTTGCTAGTTTCGATCTAAAACGATGTATCCCGTTGTTTTGAGCCGGAATACAAGTTTTCGCGCAGTTCTGAGAGAAAAAGTTTACACCTTTCTCTCGTCTACTCTTCGACGACTTGTAAAATCGATGCTCGTGAATCTTGCTAGTTTCGATCTAAAACGATGTATCCCGTTGTTTTGAGCCGGAATACAAGTTTTCGCGCAGTTCTGAGAGAAAAAGTTTACACCTTTCTCTCGTCTACTCTTCGACGACTTGTAAAATCGATGCTCGTGAATCTTGCTAGTTTCGATCTAAAACGATGTATCCCGTTGTTTTGAGCCGGAATACAAGTTTTCGCGCAGTTCTGAGAGAAAAAGTTTACACCTTTCTCTCGTCTACTCTTCGACGACTTGTAAAATCGATGCTCGTGAATCTTGCTAGTTTCGATCTAAAACGATGTATCCCGTTGTTTTGAGCCGGAATACAAGTTTTCGCGCAGTTCTGAGAGAAAAAGTTTACACCTTTCTCTCGTCTACTCTTCGACGACTTGTAAAATCGATGCTCGTGAATCTTGCTAGTTTCGATCTAAAACGATGTATCCCGTTGTTTTGAGCCGGAATACAAGTTTTCGCGCAGTTCTGAGAGAAAAAGTTTACACCTTTCTCTCGTCTACTCTTCGACGACTTGTAAAATCGATGCTCGTGAATCTTGCTAGTTTCGATCTAAAACGATGTATCCCGTTGTTTTGAGCCGGAATACAAGTTTTCGCGCAGTTCTGAGAGAAAAAGTTTACACCTTTCTCTCGTCTACTCTTCGACGACTTGTAAAATCGATGCTCGTGAATCTTGCTAGTTTCGATCTAAAACGATGTATCCCGTTGTTTTGAGCCGGAATACAAGTTTTCGCGCAGTTCTGAGAGAAAAAGTTTACACCTTTCTCTCGTCTACTCTTCGACGACTTGTAAAATCGATGCTCGTGAATCTTGCTAGTTTCGATCTAAAACGATGTATCCCGTTGTTTTGAGCCGGAATACAAGTTTTCGCGCAGTTCTGAGAGAAAAAGTTTACACCTTTCTCTCGTCTACTCTTCGACGACTTGTAAAATCGATGCTCGTTAATCGTGCTAGTTTCGATCTAAAACGATGTATCCCGTTGTTTTGAGCCGGAATACAAGTTTTCGCGCAGTTCTGAGAGAAAAAGTTTACACCTTTCTCTCGTCTACTCTTCGACGACTTGTAAAATCGATGCTCGTGAATCTTGCTAGTTTCGATCTAAAACGATGTATCCCGTTGTTTTGAGCCGAAATACAAGTTTTCTCGCAGTTCTGAGAGAAAAAGTTTACACGTTTCTCTCGTCTACTCTTCGACGACTTGTAAAATCGATGCACGTGAATTTTGCTAGTTTCGATCTAAAACGATGTATCCCGTTGTTTTGAGCCGGAATACAAGTTTTCGCGCAGTTCTGAGAGAAAAAGTTTACACCTTTCTCTCGTCTACTCTTCGACGACTTGTAAAATCGATGCTCGTGAATCTTGCTAGTTTCGATCTAAAACGATGTATCCCGTTGTTTTGAGCCGGAATACAAGTTTTCGCGCAGTTCTGAGAGAAAAAGTTTACACCTTTCTCTCGTCTACTCTTCGACGACTTGTAAAATCGATGCTCGTGAATCTTGCTAGTTTCGATCTAAAACGATGTATCCCGTTGTTTTGAGCCGGAATACAAGTTTTCGCGCAGTTCTGAGAGAAAAAGTTTACACCTTTCTCTCGTCTACTCTTCGACGACTTGTAAAATCGATGCTCGTGAATCTTGCTAGTTTCGATCTAAAACGATGTATCCCGTTGTTTTGAGCCGGAATACAAGTTTTCGCGCAGTTCTGAGAGAAAAAGTTTACACCTTTCTCTCGTCTACTCTTCGACGACTTGTAAAATCGATGCTCGTGAATCGTGCTAGTTTCGATCTAAAACGATGTATCCCGTTGTTTTGAGCCGGAATACAAGTTTTCGCGCAGTTCTGAGAGAAAAAGTTTACACCTTTCTCTCGTCTACTCTTCGACGACTTGTAAAATCGATGCTCGTGAATCTTGCTAGTTTCGATCTAAAACGATGTATCCCGTTGTTTTGAGCCGGAATACAAGTTTTCGCGCAGTTCTGAGAGAAAAAGTTTACACCTTTCTCTCGTCTACTCTTCGACGACTTGTAAAATCGATGCTCGTGAATTTTGCTAGTTTCGATCTAAAACGATGTATCCCGTTGTTTTGAGCCGGAATACAAGTTTTCGCGCAGTTCTGAGAGAAAAAGTTTACACGTTTCTCTCGTCTACTCTTCGACGACTTGTAAAATCGATGCTCGTGAATTTGGCTTGTCTTGATCTAAAACGATGTATCCCGTTGTTTTGAGCCGCAATACAAGTTTTTGCGCAGTTCTGAGAGAAAAAGTTTACACCTATCTCTCGTCTACTCTTCGACGACTTGTTAAATCGATGCTCGTGAATCATGCTACTTTCGATCTAAAACGATGTATCCCGTTGTTTTGAGCCGGAATACAATTTTTCGCGCAGTTCTGAGAGAAAAAGTTTACACCTTTCTCTCGTCTACTCTTCGACGACTTGTAAAATCGATGCTCGTGAATCTTGATAGTTTCGATCTAAAACGATGTATTCCGTTGTTTTGAGCCGGAATACAACTTTTCGCGCAGTTCTGAGAGAAAAAGTTTACACCTTTCTCTCGTCTACTCTTCGACGACTTGTAAAATCGATGCTCGTGAATCTTGATAGTTTCGATCTAAAACGATGTATCCCGTTGTTTTGAGCCGGAATACAAGTTTTCGCGCAGTTCTGAGAGAAAAAGTTTACACCTTTCTCTCGTCTACTCTTCGACGACTTGTAAAATCGATGCTCGTGAATCTTGCTAGTTTCGATCTAAAACGATGTATCCCGTTGTTTTGAGCCGGAATACAAGTTTTCGCGCAGTTCTGAGAGAAAAAGTTTACACCTTTCTCTCGTCTACTCTTCGACGACTTGTAAAATCGATGCTCGTGAATCTTGCTAGTTTCGATCTAAAACGATGTATCCCGTTGTTTTGAGCCGGAATACAAGTTTTCGCGCAGTTCTGAGAGAAAAAGTTTACACCTTTCTCTCGTCTACTCTTCGACGACTTGTAAAATCGATGCTCGTTAATCGTGCTAGTTTCGATCTAAAACGATGTATCCCGTTGTTTTGAGCCGGAATACAAGTTTTCGCGCAGTTCTGAGAGAAAAAGTTTACACCTTTCTCTCGTCTACTCTTCGACGACTTGTAAAATCGATGCTCGTTAATCTTGCTAGTTTCGATCTAAAACGATGTATCCCGTTGTTTTGAGCCGGAATACAAGTTTTCGCGCAGTTCTGAGAGAAAAAGTTTACACCTTTCTCTCGTCTACTCTTCGACGACTTGTAAAATCGATGCTCGTGAATCTTGCTAGTTTCGATCTAAAACGATGTATCCCGTTGTTTTGAGCCGGAATACAAGTTTTCGCGCAGTTCTGAGAGAAAAAGTTTACACCTTTCTCTCGTCTACTCTTCGACGACTTGTAAAATCGATGCTCGTGAATTTTGCTAGTTTCGATCTAAAACGATGTATCCCGTTGTTTTGAGCCGGAATACAAGTTTTCGCGCAGTTCTGAGAGAAAAAGTTTACACCTTTCTCTCGTCTACTCTTCGACGACTTGTAAAATCGATGCTCGTGAATCTTGCTAGTTTCGATCTAAAACGATGTATCCCGTTGTTTTGAGCCGGAATACAAGTTTTCGCGCAGTTCTGAGAGAAAAAGTTTACACCTTTCTCTCGTCTACTCTTCGACGACTTGTAAAATCGATGCTCGTGAATCTTGCTAGTTTCGATCTAAAACGATGTATCCCGTTGTTTTGAGCCGGAATACAAGTTTTCGCGCAGTTCTGAGAGAAAAAGTTTACACCTTTCTCTCGTCTACTCTTCGACGACTTGTAAAATCGATGCTCGTGAATCTTGCTAGTTTCGATCTAAAACGATGTATCCCGTTGTTTTGAGCCGGAATACAAGTTTTCGCGCAGTTCTGAGAGAAAAAGTTTACACCTTTCTCTCGTCTACTCTTCGACGACTTGTAAAATCGATGCTCGTTAATCGTGCTAGTTTCGATCTAAAACGATGTATCCCGTTGTTTTGAGCCGGAATACAAGTTTTCGCGCAGTTCTGAGAGAAAAAGTTTACACCTTTCTCTCGTCTACTCTTCGACGACTTGTAAAATCGATGCTCGTGAATCTTGCTAGTTTCGATCTAAAACGATGTATCCCGTTGTTTTGAGCCGGAATACAAGTTTTCGCGCAGTTCTGAGAGAAAAAGTTTACACCTTTCTCTCGTCTACTCTTCGACGACTTGTAAAATCGATGCTCGTGAATCTTGCTAGTTTCGATCTAAAACGATGTATCCCGTTGTTTTGAGCCGGAATACAAGTTTTCGCGCAGTTCTGAGAGAAAAAGTTTACACCTTTCTCTCGTCTACTCTTCGACGACTTGTAAAATCGATGCTCGTGAATCTTGCTAGTTTCGATCTAAAACGATGTATCCCGTTGTTTTGAGCCGGAATACAAGTTTTCGCGCAGTTCTGAGAGAAAAAGTTTACACCTTTCTCTCGTCTACTCTTCGACGACTTGTAAAATCGATGCTCGTGAATCTTGCTAGTTTCGATCTAAAACGATGTATCCCGTTGTTTTGAGCCGAAATACAAGTTTTCTCGCAGTTCTGAGAGAAAAAGTTTACACGTTTCTCTCGTCTACTCTTCGACGACTTGTAAAATCGATGCACGTGAATTTTGCTAGTTTCGATCTAAAACGATGTATCCCGTTGTTTTGAGCCGGAATACAAGTTTTCGCGCAGTTCTGAGAGAAAAAGTTTACACCTTTCTCTCGTCTACTCTTCGACGACTTGTAAAATCGATGCTCGTGAATCTTGCTAGTTTCGATCTAAAACGATGTATCCCGTTGTTTTGAGCCGGAATACAAGTTTTCGCGCAGTTCTGAGAGAAAAAGTTTACACCTTTCTCTCGTCTACTCTTCGACGACTTGTAAAATCGATGCTCGTGAATCTTGCTAGTTTCGATCTAAAACGATGTATCCCGTTGTTTTGAGCCGGAATACAAGTTTTCGCGCAGTTCTGAGAGAAAAAGTTTACACCTTTCTCTCGTCTACTCTTCGACGACTTGTAAAATCGATGCTCGTGAATCTTGCTAGTTTCGATCTAAAACGATGTATCCCGTTGTTTTGAGCCGGAATACAAGTTTTCGCGCAGTTCTGAGAGAAAAAGTTTACACCTTTCTCTCGTCTACTCTTCGACGACTTGTAAAATCGATGCTCGTTAATCGTGCTAGTTTCGATCTAAAACGATGTATCCCGTTGTTTTGAGCCGGAATACAAGTTTTCGCGCAGTTCTGAGAGAAAAAGTTTACACCTTTCTCTCGTCTACTCTTCGACGACTTGTAAAATCGATGCTCGTGAATCTTGCTAGTTTCGATCTAAAACGATGTATCCCGTTGTTTTGAGCCGGAATACAAGTTTTCTCGCAGTTCTGAGAGAAAAAGTTTACACCTTTCTCTCGTCTACTCTTCGACGACTTGTAAAATCGATGCTCGTGAATTTTGCTAGTTTCGATCTAAAACGATGTATCCCGTTGTTTTGAGCCGGAATACAAGTTTTCGCGCAGTTCTGAGAGAAAAAGTTTACACCTTTCTCTCGTCTACTCTTCGACGACTTGTAAAATCGATGCTCGTGAATTTGCTTGTCTTCGATCTAAAACGATGTATCCCGTTGTTTTGAGCCGCAATACAAGTTTTTGCGCAGTTCTGAGAGAAAAAGTTTACACCTATCTCTCGTCTACTCTTCGACGACTTGTTAAATCGATGCTCGTGAATCATGCTACTTTCGATCTAAAACGATGTATCCCGTTGTTTTGAGCCGGAATACAATGTTTTCGCGCAGTTCTGAGAGAAAAAGTTTACACCTTTCTCTCGTCTACTCTTCGACGACTTGTAAAATCGATGCTCGTGAATCTTGATAGTTTCGATCTAAAACGATGTATCCCGTTGTTTTGAGCCGGAATACAAGTTTTCGCGCAGTTCTGAGAGAAAAAGTTTACACCTTTCTCTCGTCTACTCTTCGACGACTTGTAAAATCGATGCTCGTGAATCTTGCTAGTTTCGATCTAAAACGATGTATCCCGTTGTTTTGAGCCGGAATACAAGTTTTCGCGCAGTTCTGAGAGAAAAAGTTTACACCTTTCTCTCGTCTACTCTTCGACGACTTGTAAAATCGATGCTCGTGAATCTTGCTAGTTTCGATCTAAAACGATGTATCCCGTTGTTTTGAGCCGGAATACAAGTTTTCGCGCAGTTCTGAGAGAAAAAGTTTACACCTTTCTCTCGTCTACTCTTCGACGACTTGTAAAATCGATGCTCGTGAATCTTGCTAGTTTCGATCTAAAACGATGTATCCCGTTGTTTTGAGCCGGAATACAAGTTTTCGCGCAGTTCTGAGAGAAAAAGTTTACACCTTTCTCTCGTCTACTCTTCGACGACTTGTAAAATCGATGCTCGTGAATCTTGCTAGTTTCGATCTAAAACGATGTATCCCGTTGTTTTGAGCCGGAATACAAGTTTTCGCGCAGTTCTGAGAGAAAAAGTTTACACCTTTCTCTCGTCTACTCTTCGACGACTTGTAAAATCGATGCTCGTGAATCTTGCTAGTTTCGATCTAAAACGATGTATCCCGTTGTTTTGAGCCGGAATACAAGTTTTCGCGCAGTTCTGAGAGAAAAAGTTTACACCTTTCTCTCGTCTACTCTTCGACGACTTGTAAAATCGATGCTCGTGAATCTTGCTAGTTTCGATCTAAAACGATGTATCCCGTTGTTTTGAGCCGGAATACAAGTTTTCGCGCAGTTCTGAGAGAAAAAGTTTACACCTTTCTCTCGTCTACTCTTCGACGACTTGTAAAATCGATGCTCGTGAATCTTGCTAGTTTCGATCTAAAACGATGTATCCCGTTGTTTTGAGCCGGAATACAAGTTTTCGCGCAGTTCTGAGAGAAAAAGTTTACACCTTTCTCTCGTCTACTCTTCGACGACTTGTAAAATCGATGCTCGTGAATCTTGCTAGTTTCGATCTAAAACGATGTATCCCGTTGTTTTGAGCCGGAATACAAGTTTTCGCGCAGTTCTGAGAGAAAAAGTTTACACCTTTCTCTCGTCTACTCTTCGACGACTTGTAAAATCGATGCTCGTGAATCTTGCTAGTTTCGATCTAAAACGATGTATCCCGTTGTTTTGAGCCGGAATACAAGTTTTCGCGCAGTTCTGAGAGAAAAAGTTTACACCTTTCTCTCGTCTACTCTTCGACGACTTGTAAAATCGATGCTCGTGAATCTTGCTAGTTTCGATCTAAAACGATGTATCCCGTTGTTTTGAGCCGGAATACAAGTTTTCGCGCAGTTCTGAGAGAAAAAGTTTACACCTTTCTCTCGTCTACTCTTCGACGACTTGTAAAATCGATGCTCGTGAATCTTGCTAGTTTCGATCTAAAACGATGTATCCCGTTGTTTTGAGCCGGAATACAAGTTTTCGCGCAGTTCTGAGAGAAAAAGTTTACACCTTTCTCTCGTCTACTCTTCGACGACTTGTAAAATCGATGCTCGTGAATCTTGCTAGTTTCGATCTAAAACGATGTATCCCGTTGTTTTGAGCCGGAATACAAGTTTTCGCGCAGTTCTGAGAGAAAAAGTTTACACCTTTCTCTCGTCTACTCTTCGACGACTTGTAAAATCGATGCTCGTGAATCTTGCTAGTTTCGATCTAAAACGATGTATCCCGTTGTTTTGAGCCGGAATACAAGTTTTCGCGCAGTTCTGAGAGAAAAAGTTTACACCTTTCTCTCGTCTACTCTTCGACGACTTGTAAAATCGATGCTCGTGAATCTTGCTAGTTTCGATCTAAAACGATGTATCCCGTTGTTTTGAGCCGGAATACAAGTTTTCGCGCAGTTCTGAGAGAAAAAGTTTACACCTTTCTCTCGTCTACTCTTCGACGACTTGTAAAATCGATGCTCGTTAATCGTGCTAGTTTCGATCTAAAACGATGTATCCCGTTGTTTTGAGCCGGAATACAAGTTTTCGCGCAGTTCTGAGAGAAAAAGTTTACACCTTTCTCTCGTCTACTCTTCGACGACTTGTAAAATCGATGCTCGTGAATCTTGCTAGTTTCGATCTAAAACGATGTATCCCGTTGTTTTGAGCCGGAATACAAGTTTTCGCGCAGTTCTGAGAGAAAAAGTTTACACCTTTCTCTCGTCTACTCTTCGACGACTTGTAAAATCGATGCTCGTGAATTTTGCTAGTTTCGATCTAAAACGATGTATCCCGTTGTTTTGAGCCGGAATACAAGTTTTCGCGCAGTTCTGAGAGAAAAAGTTTACACCTTTCTCTCGTCTACTCTTCGACGACTTGTAAAATCGATGCTCGTGAATTTTGCTAGTTTCGATCTAAAACGATGTATCCCGTTGTTTTGAGCCGGAATACAAGTTTTCGCGCAGTTCTGAGAGAAAAAGTTTACACCTTTCTCTCGTCTACTCTTCGACGACTTGTAAAATCGATGCTCGTGAATCTTGATAGTTTCGATCTAAAACGATGTATCCCGTTGTTTTGAGCCGGAATACAAGTTTTCGCGCAGTTCTGAGAGAAAAAGTTTACACCTTTCTCTCGTCTACTCTTCGACGACTTGTAAAATCGATGCTGGTGAATCTTGATAGTTTCGATCTAAAACGATGTATCCCGTTGTTTTGAGCCGGAATACAAGTTTTCGCGCAGTTCTGAGAGAAAAAGTTTACACCTTTCTCTCGTCTACTCTTCGACGACTTGTAAAATCGATGCTCGTTAATCTTGCTAGTTTCGATCTAAAACGATGTATCCCGTTGTTTTGAGCCGGAATACAAGTTTTCGCGCAGTTCTGAGAGAAAAAGTTTACACCTTTCTCTCGTCTACTCTTCGACGACTTGTAAAATCGATGCTCGTGAATCTTGCTAGTTTCGATCTAAAACGATGTATCCCGTTGTTTTGAGCCGGAATACAAGTTTTCGCGCAGTTCTGAGAGAAAAAGTTTACACCTTTCTCTCGTCTACTCTTCGACGACTTGTAAAATCGATGCTCGTGAATCTTGCTAGTTTCGATCTAAAACGATGTATCCCGTTGTTTTGAGCCGGAATACAAGTTTTCGCGCAGTTCTGAGAGAAAAAGTTTACACCTTTCTCTCGTCTACTCTTCGACGACTTGTAAAATCGATGCTCGTGAATCTTGCTAGTTTCGATCTAAAACGATGTATCCCGTTGTTTTGAGCCGGAATACAAGTTTTCGCGCAGTTCTGAGAGAAAAAGTTTACACCTTTCTCTCGTCTACTCTTCGACGACTTGTAAAATCGATGCTCGTGAATCTTGCTAGTTTCGATCTAAAACGATGTATCCCGTTGTTTTGAGCCGGAATACAAGTTTTCGCGCAGTTCTGAGAGAAAAAGTTTACACCTTTCTCTCGTCTACTCTTCGACGACTTGTAAAATCGATGCTCGTGAATCTTGCTAGTTTCGATCTAAAACGATGTATCCCGTTGTTTTGAGCCGGAATACAAGTTTTCGCGCAGTTCTGAGAGAAAAAGTTTACACCTTTCTCTCGTCTACTCTTCGACGACTTGTAAAATCGATGCTCGTGAATCTTGCTAGTTTCGATCTAAAACGATGTATCCCGTTGTTTTGAGCCGGAATACAAGTTTTCGCGCAGTTCTGAGAGAAAAAGTTTACACCTTTCTCTCGTCTACTCTTCGACGACTTGTAAAATCGATGCTCGTGAATCTTGCTAGTTTCGATCTAAAACGATGTATCCCGTTGTTTTGAGCCGGAATACAAGTTTTCGCGCAGTTCTGAGAGAAAAAGTTTACACCTTTCTCTCGTCTACTCTTCGACGACTTGTAAAATCGATGCTCGTGAATCTTGCTAGTTTCGATCTAAAACGATGTATCCCGTTGTTTTGAGCCGGAATACAAGTTTTCGCGCAGTTCTGAGAGAAAAAGTTTACACCTTTCTCTCGTCTACTCTTCGACGACTTGTAAAATCGATGCTCGTTAATCGTGCTAGTTTCGATCTAAAACGATGTATCCCGTTGTTTTGAGCCGGAATACAAGTTTTCGCGCAGTTCTGAGAGAAAAAGTTTACACCTTTCTCTCGTCTACTCTTCGACGACTTGTAAAATCGATGCTCGTGAATCTTGCTAGTTTCGATCTAAAACGATGTATCCCGTTGTTTTGAGCCGGAATACAAGTTTTCGCGCAGTTCTGAGAGAAAAAGTTTACACCTTTCTCTCGTCTACTCTTCGACGACTTGTAAAATCGATGCTCGTGAATCTTGCTAGTTTCGATCTAAAACGATGTATCCCGTTGTTTTGAGCCGGAATACAAGTTTTCGCGCAGTTCTGAGAGAAAAAGTTTACACCTTTCTCTCGTCTACTCTTCGACGACTTGTAAAATCGATGCTCGTGAATCTTGCTAGTTTCGATCTAAAACGATGTATCCCGTTGTTTTGAGCCGGAATACAAGTTTTCGCGCAGTTCTGAGAGAAAAAGTTTACACCTTTCTCTCGTCTACTCTTCGACGACTTGTAAAATCGATGCTCGTGAATCTTGCTAGTTTCGATCTAAAACGATGTATCCCGTTGTTTTGAGCCGGAATACAAGTTTTCGCGCAGTTCTGAGAGAAAAAGTTTACACCTTTCTCTCGTCTACTCTTCGACGACTTGTAAAATCGATGCTCGTGAATCTTGCTAGTTTCGATCTAAAACGATGTATCCCGTTGTTTTGAGCCGGAATACAAGTTTTCGCGCAGTTCTGAGAGAAAAAGTTTACACCTTTCTCTCGTCTACTCTTCGACGACTTGTAAAATCGATGCTCGTGAATCTTGCTAGTTTCGATCTAAAACGATGTATCCCGTTGTTTTGAGCCGGAATACAAGTTTTCGCGCAGTTCTGAGAGAAAAAGTTTACACCTTTCTCTCGTCTACTCTTCGACGACTTGTAAAATCGATGCTCGTGAATCTTGCTAGTTTCGATCTAAAACGATGTATCCCGTTGTTTTGAGCCGGAATACAAGTTTTCGCGCAGTTCTGAGAGAAAAAGTTTACACCTTTCTCTCGTCTACTCTTCGACGACTTGTAAAATCGATGCTCGTGAATCTTGCTAGTTTCGATCTAAAACGATGTATCCCGTTGTTTTGAGCCGGAATACAAGTTTTCGCGCAGTTCTGAGAGAAAAAGTTTACACCTTTCTCTCGTCTACTCTTCGACGACTTGTAAAATCGATGCTCGTGAATCTTGCTAGTTTCGATCTAAAACGATGTATCCCGTTGTTTTGAGCCGGAATACAAGTTTTCGCGCAGTTCTGAGAGAAAAAGTTTACACCTTTCTCTCGTCTACTCTTCGACGACTTGTAAAATCGATGCTCGTGAATCTTGCTAGTTTCGATCTAAAACGATGTATCCCGTTGTTTTGAGCCGGAATACAAGTTTTCGCGCAGTTCTGAGAGAAAAAGTTTACACCTTTCTCTCGTCTACTCTTCGACGACTTGTAAAATCGATGCTCGTGAATCTTGCTAGTTTCGATCTAAAACGATGTATCCCGTTGTTTTGAGCCGGAATACAAGTTTTCGCGCAGTTCTGAGAGAAAAAGTTTACACCTTTCTCTCGTCTACTCTTCGACGACTTGTAAAATCGATGCTCGTGAATCTTGCTAGTTTCGATCTAAAACGATGTATCCCGTTGTTTTGAGCCGGAATACAAGTTTTCGCGCAGTTCTGAGAGAAAAAGTTTACACCTTTCTCTCGTCTACTCTTCGACGACTTGTAAAATCGATGCTCGTGAATCTTGCTAGTTTCGATCTAAAACGATGTATCCCGTTGTTTTGAGCCGGAATACAAGTTTTCGCGCAGTTCTGAGAGAAAAAGTTTACACCTTTCTCTCGTCTACTCTTCGACGACTTGTAAAATCGATGCTCGTGAATCTTGCTAGTTTCGATCTAAAACGATGTATCCCGTTGTTTTGAGCCGGAATACAAGTTTTCGCGCAGTTCTGAGAGAAAAAGTTTACACCTTTCTCTCGTCTACTCTTCGACGACTTGTAAAATCGATGCTCGTGAATCTTGCTAGTTTCGATCTAAAACGATGTATCCCGTTGTTTTGAGCCGGAATACAAGTTTTCGCGCAGTTCTGAGAGAAAAAGTTTACACCTTTCTCTCGTCTACTCTTCGACGACTTGTAAAATCGATGCTCGTGAATCTTGCTAGTTTCGATCTAAAACGATGTATCCCGTTGTTTTGAGCCGGAATACAAGTTTTCGCGCAGTTCTGAGAGAAAAAGTTTACACCTTTCTCTCGTCTACTCTTCGACGACTTGTAAAATCGATGCTCGTGAATCTTGCTAGTTTCGATCTAAAACGATGTATCCCGTTGTTTTGAGCCGGAATACAAGTTTTCGCGCAGTTCTGAGAGAAAAAGTTTACACCTTTCTCTCGTCTACTCTTCGACGACTTGTAAAATCGATGCTCGTTAATCTTGCTAGTTTCGATCTAAAACGATGTATCCCGTTGTTTTGAGCCGGAATACAAGTTTTCGCGCAGTTCTGAGAGAAAAAGTTTACACCTTTCTCTCGTCTACTCTTCGACGACTTGTAAAATCGATGCTCGTTAATCTTGCTAGTTTCGATCTAAAACGATGTATCCCGTTGTTTTGAGCCGGAATACAAGTTTTCGCGCAGTTCTGAGAGAAAAAGTTTACACCTTTCTCTCGTCTACTCTTCGACGACTTGTAAAATCGATGCTCGTGAATCTTGCTAGTTTCGATCTAAAACGATGTATCCCGTTGTTTTGAGCCGGAATACAAGTTTTCGCGCAGTTCTGAGAGAAAAAGTTTACACCTTTCTCTCGTCTACTCTTCGACGACTTGTAAAATCGATGCTCGTGAATCTTGCTAGTTTCGATCTAAAACGATGTATCCCGTTGTTTTGAGCCGGAATACAAGTTTTCGCGCAGTTCTGAGAGAAAAAGTTTACACCTTTCTCTCGTCTACTCTTCGACGACTTGTAAAATCGATGCTCGTGAATCTTGCTAGTTTCGATCTAAAACGATGTATCCCGTTGTTTTGAGCCGGAATACAAGTTTTCGCGCAGTTCTGAGAGAAAAAGTTTACACCTTTCTCTCGTCTACTCTTCGACGACTTGTAAAATCGATGCTCGTGAATCTTGCTAGTTTCGATCTAAAACGATGTATCCCGTTGTTTTGAGCCGGAATACAAGTTTTCGCGCAGTTCTGAGAGAAAAAGTTTACACCTTTCTCTCGTCTACTCTTCGACGACTTGTAAAATCGATGCTCGTGAATCTTGCTAGTTTCGATCTAAAACGATGTATCCCGTTGTTTTGAGCCGGAATACAAGTTTTCGCGCAGTTCTGAGAGAAAAAGTTTACACCTTTCTCTCGTCTACTCTTCGACGACTTGTAAAATCGATGCTCGTGAATCTTGCTAGTTTCGATCTAAAACGATGTATCCCGTTGTTTTGAGCCGGAATACAAGTTTTCGCGCAGTTCTGAGAGAAAAAGTTTACACCTTTCTCTCGTCTACTCTTCGACGACTTGTAAAATCGATGCTCGTGAATCTTGCTAGTTTCGATCTAAAACGATGTATCCCGTTGTTTTGAGCCGGAATACAAGTTTTCGCGCAGTTCTGAGAGAAAAAGTTTACACCTTTCTCTCGTCTACTCTTCGACGACTTGTAAAATCGATGCTCGTGAATCTTGCTAGTTTCGATCTAAAACGATGTATCCCGTTGTTTTGAGCCGGAATACAAGTTTTCGCGCAGTTCTGAGAGAAAAAGTTTACACCTTTCTCTCGTCTACTCTTCGACGACTTGTAAAATCGATGCTCGTGAATCTTGCTAGTTTCGATCTAAAACGATGTATCCCGTTGTTTTGAGCCGGAATACAAGTTTTCGCGCAGTTCTGAGAGAAAAAGTTTACACCTTTCTCTCGTCTACTCTTCGACGACTTGTAAAATCGATGCTCGTGAATCTTGCTAGTTTCGATCTAAAACGATGTATCCCGTTGTTTTGAGCCGGAATACAAGTTTTCGCGCAGTTCTGAGAGAAAAAGTTTACACCTTTCTCTCGTCTACTCTTCGACGACTTGTAAAATCGATGCTCGTGAATCTTGCTAGTTTCGATCTAAAACGATGTATCCCGTTGTTTTGAGCCGGAATACAAGTTTTCGCGCAGTTCTGAGAGAAAAAGTTTACACCTTTCTCTCGTCTACTCTTCGACGACTTGTAAAATCGATGCTCGTGAATCTTGCTAGTTTCGATCTAAAACGATGTATCCCGTTGTTTTGAGCCGGAATACAAGTTTTCGCGCAGTTCTGAGAGAAAAAGTTTACACCTTTCTCTCGTCTACTCTTCGACGACTTGTAAAATCGATGCTCGTGAATCTTGCTAGTTTCGATCTAAAACGATGTATCCCGTTGTTTTGAGCCGGAATACAAGTTTTCGCGCAGTTCTGAGAGAAAAAGTTTACACCTTTCTCTCGTCTACTCTTCGACGACTTGTAAAATCGATGCTCGTGAATCTTGCTAGTTTCGATCTAAAACGATGTATCCCGTTGTTTTGAGCCGGAATACAAGTTTTCGCGCAGTTCTGAGAGAAAAAGTTTACACCTTTCTCTCGTCTACTCTTCGACGACTTGTAAAATCGATGCTCGTGAATCTTGCTAGTTTCGATCTAAAACAATGTATCCCGTTGTTTTGAGCCGGAATACAAGTTTTCGCGCAGTTCTGAGAGAAAAAGTTTACACCTTTCTCTCGTCTACTCTTCGACGACTTGTAAAATCGATGCTCGTTAATCGTGCTAGTTTCGATCTAAAACGATGTATCCCGTTGTTTTGAGCCGGAATACAAGTTTTCGCGCAGTTCTGAGAGAAAAAGTTTACACCTTTCTCTCGTCTACTCTTCGACGACTTGTAAAATCGATGCTCGTGAATCTTGCTAGTTTCGATCTAAAACGATGTATCCCGTTGTTTTGAGCCGGAATACAAGTTTTCGCGCAGTTCTGAGAGAAAAAGTTTACACCTTTCTCTCGTCTACTCTTCGACGACTTGTAAAATCGATGCTCGTGAATCTTGCTAGTTTCGATCTAAAACGATGTATCCCGTTGTTTTGAGCCGGAATACAAGTTTTCGCGCAGTTCTGAGAGAAAAAGTTTACACCTTTCTCTCGTCTACTCTTCGACGACTTGTAAAATCGATGCTCGTGAATCTTGCTAGTTTCGATCTAAAACGATGTATCCCGTTGTTTTGAGCCGGAATACAAGTTTTCGCGCAGTTCTGAGAGAAAAAGTTTACACCTTTCTCTCGTCTACTCTTCGACGACTTGTAAAATCGATGCTCGTGAATCTTGCTAGTTTCGATCTAAAACGATGTATCCCGTTGTTTTGAGCCGGAATACAAGTTTTCGCGCAGTTCTGAGAGAAAAAGTTTACACCTTTCTCTCGTCTACTCTTCGACGACTTGTAAAATCGATGCTCGTGAATCTTGCTAGTTTCGATCTAAAACGATGTATCCCGTTGTTTTGAGCCGGAATACAAGTTTTCGCGCAGTTCTGAGAGAAAAAGTTTACACCTTTCTCTCGTCTACTCTTCGACGACTTGTAAAATCGATGCTCGTGAATCTTGCTAGTTTCGATCTAAAACGATGTATCCCGTTGTTTTGAGCCGGAATACAAGTTTTCGCGCAGTTCTGAGAGAAAAAGTTTACACCTTTCTCTCGTCTACTCTTCGACGACTTGTAAAATCGATGCTCGTGAATCTTGCTAGTTTCGATCTAAAACGATGTATCCCGTTGTTTTGAGCCGGAATACAAGTTTTCGCGCAGTTCTGAGAGAAAAAGTTTACACCTTTCTCTCGTCTACTCTTCGACGACTTGTAAAATCGATGCTCGTGAATCTTGCTAGTTTCGATCTAAAACGATGTATCCCGTTGTTTTGAGCCGGAATACAAGTTTTCGCGCAGTTCTGAGAGAAAAAGTTTACACCTTTCTCTCGTCTACTCTTCGACGACTTGTAAAATCGATGCTCGTGAATCTTGCTAGTTTCGATCTAAAACGATGTATCCCGTTGTTTTGAGCCGGAATACAAGTTTTCGCGCAGTTCTGAGAGAAAAAGTTTACACCTTTCTCTCGTCTACTCTTCGACGACTTGTAAAATCGATGCTCGTGAATCTTGCTAGTTTCGATCTAAAACGATGTATCCCGTTGTTTTGAGCCGGAATACAAGTTTTCGCGCAGTTCTGAGAGAAAAAGTTTACACCTTTCTCTCGTCTACTCTTCGACGACTTGTAAAATCGATGCTCGTGAATCTTGCTAGTTTCGATCTAAAACGATGTATCCCGTTGTTTTGAGCCGGAATACAAGTTTTCGCGCAGTTCTGAGAGAAAAAGTTTACACCTTTCTCTCGTCTACTCTTCGACGACTTGTAAAATCGATGCTCGTGAATCTTGCTAGTTTCGATCTAAAACGATGTATCCCGTTGTTTTGAGCCGGAATACAAGTTTTCGCGCAGTTCTGAGAGAAAAAGTTTACACCTTTCTCTCGTCTACTCTTCGACGACTTGTAAAATCGATGCTCGTTAATCTTGCTAGTTTCGATCTAAAACGATGTATCCCGTTGTTTTGAGCCGGAATACAAGTTTTCGCGCAGTTCTGAGAGAAAAAGTTTACACCTTTCTCTCGTCTACTCTTCGACGACTTGTAAAATCGATGCTCGTGAATCTTGCTAGTTTCGATCTAAAACGATGTATCCCGTTGTTTTGAGCCGGAATACAAGTTTTCGCGCAGTTCTGAGAGAAAAAGTTTACACCTTTCTCTCGTCTACTCTTCGACGACTTGTAAAATCGATGCTCGTGAATCTTGCTAGTTTCGATCTAAAACGATGTATCCCGTTGTTTTGAGCCGGAATACAAGTTTTCGCGCAGTTCTGAGAGAAAAAGTTTACACCTTTCTCTCGTCTACTCTTCGACGACTTGTAAAATCGATGCTCGTGAATCTTGCTAGTTTCGATCTAAAACGATGTATCCCGTTGTTTTGAGCCGGAATACAAGTTTTCGCGCAGTTCTGAGAGAAAAAGTTTACACCTTTCTCTCGTCTACTCTTCGACGACTTGTAAAATCGATGCTCGTGAATCTTGCTAGTTTCGATCTAAAACGATGTATCCCGTTGTTTTGAGCCGGAATACAAGTTTTCGCGCAGTTCTGAGAGAAAAAGTTTACACCTTTCTCTCGTCTACTCTTCGACGACTTGTAAAATCGATGCTCGTGAATCTTGCTAGTTTCGATCTAAAACGATGTATCCCGTTGTTTTGAGCCGGAATACAAGTTTTCGCGCAGTTCTGAGAGAAAAAGTTTACACCTTTCTCTCGTCTACTCTTCGACGACTTGTAAAATCGATGCTCGTGAATCTTGCTAGTTTCGATCTAAAACGATGTATCCCGTTGTTTTGAGCCGGAATACAAGTTTTCGCGCAGTTCTGAGAGAAAAAGTTTACACCTTTCTCTCGTCTACTCTTCGACGACTTGTAAAATCGATGCTCGTGAATCTTGCTAGTTTCGATCTAAAACGATGTATCCCGTTGTTTTGAGCCGGAATACAAGTTTTCGCGCAGTTCTGAGAGAAAAAGTTTACACCTTTCTCTCGTCTACTCTTCGACGACTTGTAAAATCGATGCTCGTGAATTTTGCTAGTTTCGATCTAAAACGATGTATCCCGTTGTTTTGAGCCGGAATACAAGTTTTCGCGCAGTTCTGAGAGAAAAAGTTTACACCTTTCTCTCGTCTACTCTTCGACGACTTGTAAAATCGATGCTCGTGAATCTTGCTAGTTTCGATCTAAAACGATGTATCCCGTTGTTTTGAGCCGGAATACAAGTTTTCGCGCAGTTCTGAGAGAAAAAGTTTACACCTTTCTCTCGTCTACTCTTCGACGACTTGTAAAATCGATGCTCGTGAATCTTGCTAGTTTCGATCTAAAACGATGTATCCCGTTGTTTTGAGCCGGAATACAAGTTTTCGCGCAGTTCTGAGAGAAAAAGTTTACACCTTTCTCTCGTCTACTCTTCGACGACTTGTAAAATCGATGCTCGTGAATCTTGCTAGTTTCGATCTAAAACGATGTATCCCGTTGTTTTGAGCCGGAATACAAGTTTTCGCGCAGTTCTGAGAGAAAAAGTTTACACCTTTCTCTCGTCTACTCTTCGACGACTTGTAAAATCGATGCTCGTGAATCTTGCTAGTTTCGATCTAAAACGATGTATCCCGTTGTTTTGAGCCGGAATACAAGTTTTCGCGCAGTTCTGAGAGAAAAAGTTTACACCTTTCTCTCGTCTACTCTTCGACGACTTGTAAAATCGATGCTCGTTAATCTTGCTAGTTTCGATCTAAAACGATGTATCCCGTTGTTTTGAGCCGGAATACAAGTTTTCGCGCAGTTCTGAGAGAAAAAGTTTACACCTTTCTCTCGTCTACTCTTCGACGACTTGTAAAATCGATGCTCGTGAATCTTGCTAGTTTCGATCTAAAACGATGTATCCCGTTGTTTTGAGCCGGAATACAAGTTTTCGCGCAGTTCTGAGAGAAAAAGTTTACACCTTTCTCTCGTCTACTCTTCGACGACTTGTAAAATCGATGCTCGTGAATCTTGCTAGTTTCGATCTAAAACGATGTATCCCGTTGTTTTGAGCCGGAATACAAGTTTTCGCGCAGTTCTGAGAGAAAAAGTTTACACCTTTCTCTCGTCTACTCTTCGACGACTTGTAAAATCGATGCTCGTGAATCTTGCTAGTTTCGATCTAAAACGATGTATCCCGTTGTTTTGAGCCGGAATACAAGTTTTCGCGCAGTTCTGAGAGAAAAAGTTTACACCTTTCTCTCGTCTACTCTTCGACGACTTGTAAAATCGATGCTCGTGAATCTTGCTAGTTTCGATCTAAAACGATGTATCCCGTTGTTTTGAGCCGGAATACAAGTTTTCGCGCAGTTCTGAGAGAAAAAGTTTACACCTTTCTCTCGTCTACTCTTCGACGACTTGTAAAATCGATGCTCGTGAATCTTGCTAGTTTCGATCTAAAACGATGTATCCCGTTGTTTTGAGCCGGAATACAAGTTTTCGCGCAGTTCTGAGAGAAAAAGTTTACACCTTTCTCTCGTCTACTCTTCGACGACTTGTAAAATCGATGCTCGTGAATCTTGCTAGTTTCGATCTAAAACGATGTATCCCGTTGTTTTGAGCCGGAATACAAGTTTTCGCGCAGTTCTGAGAGAAAAAGTTTACACCTTTCTCTCGTCTACTCTTCGACGACTTGTAAAATCGATGCTCGTGAATCTTGCTAGTTTCGATCTAAAACGATGTATCCCGTTGTTTTGAGCCGGAATACAAGTTTTCGCGCAGTTCTGAGAGAAAAAGTTTACACCTTTCTCTCGTCTACTCTTCGACGACTTGTAAAATCGATGCTCGTTAATCGTGCTAGTTTCGATCTAAAACGATGTATCCCGTTGTTTTGAGCCGGAATACAAGTTTTCGCGCAGTTCTGAGAGAAAAAGTTTACACCTTTCTCTCGTCTACTCTTCGACGACTTGTAAAATCGATGCTCGTGAATCTTGCTAGTTTCGATCTAAAACGATGTATCCCGTTGTTTTGAGCCGGAATACAAGTTTTCGCGCAGTTCTGAGAGAAAAAGTTTACACCTTTCTCTCGTCTACTCTTCGACGACTTGTAAAATCGATGCTCGTGAATCTTGCTAGTTTCGATCTAAAACGATGTATCCCGTTGTTTTGAGCCGGAATACAAGTTTTCGCGCAGTTCTGAGAGAAAAAGTTTACACCTTTCTCTCGTCTACTCTTCGACGACTTGTAAAATCGATGCTCGTGAATCTTGCTAGTTTCGATCTAAAACAATGTATCCCGTTGTTTTGAGCCGGAATACAAGTTTTCGCGCAGTTCTGAGAGAAAAAGTTTACACCTTTCTCTCGTCTACTCTTCGACGACTTGTAAAATCGATGCTCGTGAATCTTGCTAGTTTCGATCTAAAACGATGTATCCCGTTGTTTTGAGCCGGAATACAAGTTTTCGCGCAGTTCTGAGAGAAAAAGTTTACACCTTTCTCTCGTCTACTCTTCGACGACTTGTAAAATCGATGCTCGTGAATCTTGATAGTTTCGATCTAAAACGATGTATCCCGTTGTTTTGAGCCGGAATACAAGTTTTCGCGCAGTTCTGAGAGAAAAAGTTTACACCTTTCTCTCGTCTACTCTTCGACGACTTGTAAAATCGATGCTCGTGAATCTTGCTAGTTTCGATCTAAAACGATGTATCCCGTTGTTTTGAGCCGGAATACAAGTTTTCGCGCAGTTCTGAGAGAAAAAGTTTACACCTTTCTCTCGTCTACTCTTCGACGACTTGTAAAATCGATGCTCGTTAATCTTGCTAGTTTCGATCTAAAACGATGTATCCCGTTGTTTTGAGCCGGAATACAAGTTTTCGCGCAGTTCTGAGAGAAAAAGTTTACACCTTTCTCTCGTCTACTCTTCGACGACTTGTAAAATCGATGCTCGTTAATCTTGCTAGTTTCGATCTAAAACGATGTATCCCGTTGTTTTGAGCCGGAATACAAGTTTTTGCGCAGTTCTGAGAGAAAAAGTTTACACCTTTCTCTCGTTCTCTTCGACGACATGTAAAATCGATGCTCGTGAATCTTGCTAGTTTCGATCTAAAACAATGTATCCCGTTGTTTTGAGCCGGAATACAAGTTTTCGCGCAGTTCTGAGAGAAAAAGTTTACACCTATCTCTCGTCTACTCTTCGACGACTTGTAAAATCGATGCTCGTTAATCGTGCTAGTTTCGATCTAAAACGATGTATCCCGTTGTTTTGAGCCGGAATACAAGTTTTCGCGCAGTTCTGAGAGAAAAAGTTTACACCTTGTTCTCGTCTACTCTTCGACGACTTGTAAAATCGATGCTCGTGAATCTTGCTAGTTTCGATCTAAAACGATGTATCCCGTTGTTTTGAGCCGAAATACAAGTTTTCTCGCAGTTCTGAGAGAAAAAGTTTACACGTTTTTCTCGTCTACTCTTCGACGACTTGTAAAATCGATGCACGTGAATTTTGCTAGTTTCGATCTAAAACGATGTATCCCGTTGTTTTGAGCCGGAATACAAGTTTTCGCGCAGTTCTGAGAGAAAAAGTTTACACCTTTCTCTCGTCTACTCTTCGACGACTTGTTAAATCGATGCTCGTGAATTTTGCTACTTTCGATCTAAAACAATGTATCCCGTTGTTTTGAGCCGGAATACAATTTTTCGCGCAGTTCTGAGAGAAAACGTTTACACCTTTCTCTCGTCTACTCTTCGACGACTTGTAAAATCGATGCTCGTGAATCTTGCTAGTTTCGATCTAAAACGATGTATCCCGTTGTTTTGAGCCGGAATACAAGTTTTCGCGCAGTTCTGAGAGAAAAAGTTTACACCTTTCTCTCGTCTACTCTTCGACGACTTGTAAAATCGATGCTCGTGAATCTTGATAGTTTCGATCTAAAACGATGTATCCCGTTGTTTTGAGCCGGAATACAAGTTTTCGCGCAGTTCTGAGAGAAAAAGTTTACACCTTTCTCTCGTCTACTCTTCGACGACTTGTAAAATCGATGCTCGTTAATCGTGCTAGTTTCGATCTAAAACGATGTATCCCGTTGTTTTGAGCCGGAATACAAGTTTTCGCGCAGTTCTGAGAGAAAAAGTTTACACCTTTCTCTCGTCTACTCTTCGACGACTTGTAAAATCGATGCTCGTGAATCTTGCTAGTTTCGATCTAAAACGATGTATCCCGTTGTTTTGAGCCGGAATACAAGTTTTCGCGCAGTTCTGAGAGAAAAAGTTTACACCTTTCTCTCGTCTACTCTTCGACGACTTGTAAAATCGATGCTCGTGAATCTTGCTAGTTTCGATCTAAAACGATGTATCCCGTTGTTTTGAGCCGGAATACAAGTTTTCGCGCAGTTCTGAGAGAAAAAGTTTACACCTTTCTCTCGTCTACTCTTCGACGACTTGTAAAATCGATGCTCGTGAATCTTGCTAGTTTCGATCTAAAACGATGTATCCCGTTGTTTTGAGCCGGAATACAAGTTTTCGCGCAGTTCTGAGAGAAAAAGTTTACACCTTTCTCTCGTCTACTCTTCGACGACTTGTAAAATCGATGCTCGTGAATCTTGCTAGTTTCGATCTAAAACGATGTATCCCGTTGTTTTGAGCCGGAATACAAGTTTTCGCGCAGTTCTGAGAGAAAAAGTTTACACCTTTCTCTCGTCTACTCTTCGACGACTTGTAAAATCGATGCTCGTGAATCTTGCTAGTTTCGATCTAAAACGATGTATCCCGTTGTTTTGAGCCGGAATACAAGTTTTCGCGCAGTTCTGAGAGAAAAAGTTTACACCTTTCTCTCGTCTACTCTTCGACGACTTGTAAAATCGATGCTCGTTAATCGTGCTAGTTTCGATCTAAAACGATGTATCCCGTTGTTTTGAGCCGGAATACAAGTTTTCGCGCAGTTCTGAGAGAAAAAGTTTACACCTTTCTCTCGTCTACTCTTCGACGACTTGTAAAATCGATGCTCGTGAATCTTGCTAGTTTCGATCTAAAACGATGTATCCCGTTGTTTTGAGCCGGAATACAAGTTTTCGCGCAGTTCTGAGAGAAAAAGTTTACACCTTTCTCTCGTCTACTCTTCGACGACTTGTAAAATCGATGCTCGTGAATCTTGCTAGTTTCGATCTAAAACGATGTATCCCGTTGTTTTGAGCCGGAATACAAGTTTTCGCGCAGTTCTGAGAGAAAAAGTTTACACCTTTCTCTCGTCTACTCTTCGACGACTTGTAAAATCGATGCTCGTGAATCTTGCTAGTTTCGATCTAAAACGATGTATCCCGTTGTTTTGAGCCGGAATACAAGTTTTTGCGCAGTTCTGAGAGAAAAAGTTTACACCTTTCTCTCGTCTACTCTTCGACGACTTGTAAAATCGATGCTCGTGAATCTTGCTAGTTTCGATCTAAAACGATGTATCCCGTTGTTTTGAGCCGGAATACAAGTTTTCGCGCAGTTCTGAGAGAAAAAGTTTACACCTTTCTCTCGTCTACTCTTCGACGACTTGTAAAATCGATGCTCGTGAATCGTGCTAGTTTCGATCTAAAACGATGTATCCCGTTGTTTTGAGCCGGAATACAAGTTTTCGCGCAGTTCTGAGAGAAAAAGTTTACACCTTTCTCTCGTCTACTCTTCGACGACTTGTAAAATCGATGCTCGTGAATCTTGCTAGTTTCGATCTAAAACGATGTATCCCGTTGTTTTGAGCCGGAATACAAGTTTTCGCGCAGTTCTGAGAGAAAAAGTTTACACCTTTCTCTCGTCTACTCTTCGACGACTTGTAAAATCGATGCTCGTGAATCTTGCTAGTTTCGATCTAAAACGATGTATCCCGTTGTTTTGAGCCGGAATACAAGTTTTCGCGCAGTTCTGAGAGAAAAAGTTTACACCTTTCTCTCGTCTACTCTTCGACGACTTGTAAAATCGATGCTCGTGAATCTTGCTAGTTTCGATCTAAAACGATGTATCCCGTTGTTTTGAGCCGGAATACAAGTTTTCGCGCAGTTCTGAGAGAAAAAGTTTACACCTTTCTCTCGTCTACTCTTCGACGACTTGTAAAATCGATGCTCGTGAATCTTGCTAGTTTCGATCTAAAACAATGTATCCCGTTGTTTTGAGCCGGAATACAAGTTTTCGCGCAGTTCTGAGAGAAAAAGTTTACACCTTTCTCTCGTCTACTCTTCGACGACTTGTAAAATCGATGCTCGTTAATCGTGCTAGTTTCGATCTAAAACGATGTATCCCGTTGTTTTGAGCCGGAATACAAGTTTTCGCGCAGTTCTGAGAGAAAAAGTTTACACCTTTCTCTCGTCTACTCTTCGACGACTTGTAAAATCGATGCTCGTGAATCTTGCTAGTTTCGATCTAAAACGATGTATCCCGTTGTTTTGAGCCGAAATACAAGTTTTCTCGCAGTTCTGAGAGAAAAAGTTTACACGTTTCTCTCGTCTACTCTTCGACGACTTGTAAAATCGATGCTCGTGAATTTTGCTAGTTTCGATCTAAAACGATGTATCCCGTTGTTTTGAGCCGGAATACAAGTTTTCGCGCAGTTCTGAGAGAAAAAGTTTACACCTTTCTCTCGTCTACTCTTCGACGACTTGTAAAATCGATGCTCGTGAATCTTGCTAGTTTCGATCTAAAACAATGTATCCCGTTGTTTTGAGCCGGAATACAAGTTTTCGCGCAGTTCTGAGAGAAAAAGTTTACACCTTTCTCTCGTCTACTCTTCGACGACTTGTAAAATCGATGCTCGTGAATCTTGCTAGTTTCGATCTAAAACGATGTATCCCGTTGTTTTGAGCCGGAATACAAGTTTTCGCGCAGTTCTGAGAGAAAAAGTTTACACCTTTCTCTCGTCTACTCTTCGACGACTTGTAAAATCGATGCTCGTGAATCTTGCTAGTTTCGATCTAAAACGATGTATCCCGTTGTTTTGAGCCGGAATACAAGTTTTCGCGCAGTTCTGAGAGAAAAAGTTTACACCTTTCTCTCGTCTACTCTTCGACGACTTGTAAAATCGATGCTCGTGAATCTTGCTAGTTTCGATCTAAAACGATGTATCCCGTTGTTTTGAGCCGGAATACAAGTTTTCGCGCAGTTCTGAGAGAAAAAGTTTACACCTTTCTCTCGTCTACTCTTCGACGACTTGTAAAATCGATGCTCGTTAATCGTGCTAGTTTCGATCTAAAACGATGTATCCCGTTGTTTTGAGCCGGAATACAAGTTTTCGCGCAGTTCTGAGAGAAAAAGTTTACACCTTTCTCTCGTCTACTCTTCGACGACTTGTAAAATCGATGCTCGTGAATCTTGCTAGTTTCGATCTAAAACGATGTATCCCGTTGTTTTGAGCCGGAATACAAGTTTTCGCGCAGTTCTGAGAGAAAAAGTTTACACCTTTCTCTCGTCTACTCTTCGACGACTTGTAAAATCGATGCTCGTGAATCTTGCTAGTTTCGATCTAAAACGATGTATCCCGTTGTTTTGAGCCGGAATACAAGTTTTCGCGCAGTTCTGAGAGAAAAAGTTTACACCTTTCTCTCGTCTACTCTTCGACGACTTGTAAAATCGATGCTCGTGAATTTTGCTAGTTTCGATCTAAAACGATGTATCCCGTTGTTTTGAGCCGGAATACAAGTTTTCGCGCAGTTCTGAGAGAAAAAGTTTACACCTTTCTCTCGTCTACTCTTCGACGACTTGTAAAATCGATGCTCGTGAATCTTGCTAGTTTCGATCTAAAACGATGTATCCCGTTGTTTTGAGCCGGAATACAAGTTTTCGCGCAGTTCTGAGAGAAAAAGTTTACACCTTTCTCTCGTCTACTCTTCGACGACTTGTAAAATCGATGCTCGTGAATCTTGCTAGTTTCGATCTAAAACGATGTATCCCGTTGTTTTGAGCCGGAATACAAGTTTTCGCGCAGTTCTGAGAGAAAAAGTTTACACCTTTCTCTCGTCTACTCTTCGACGACTTGTAAAATCGATGCTCGTTAATCGTGCTAGTTTCGATCTAAAACGATGTATCCCGTTGTTTTGAGCCGGAATACAAGTTTTCGCGCAGTTCTGAGAGAAAAAGTTTACACCTTTCTCTCGTCTACTCTTCGACGACTTGTAAAATCGATGCTCGTGAATCTTGCTAGTTTCGATCTAAAACGATGTATCCCGTTGTTTTGAGCCGGAATACAAGTTTTCGCGCAGTTCTGAGAGAAAAAGTTTACACCTTTCTCTCGTCTACTCTTCGACGACTAATAGTAATAATCTGATGTTCTTTTGGGGAATAAATTGCGCAGTATCTGATCTAAAACTTTGACACCTGTATCCGCGTCGTATTTGAGACTGGAATAAAGTGATGCGAAGTCTGAAGAGAAAAAGATTGTGCCGTTGATGAGCTCCGGCATACTCTTCGACCTCCTGGGATCTTTAACGTCGCACTGCTCGCACTGCACATCGTGCGCCTTACGTTTTTCGATCTAAAACGCATGTATCCCGTTGTTTTGAGCCGGAATACAAGTTTTCGCGCAGTTCTGAGAGAAAAAGTTTACACCTGTCTCTCGTCTACTCTTCGACGACTTGTAAAATCGATGCTCGTGAATCTTGCTAGTTTCGATCTAAAACGAAGTATCCCGTTGTTTTGAGCCGGAATACAAGTTTTTGCGCAGTTCTGAGAGAAAAAGTTTACACCTTTCTCTCGTCTACTCTTCGACGACTTGTAAAATCGATGCTCGTGAATCTTGCTAGTTTCGATCTAAAACGATGTATCCCGTTGTTTTGAGCCGGAATACAAGTTTTCGCGCAGTTCTGAGAGAAAAAGTTTACACCTTTCTCTCGTCTACTCTTCGACGACTTGTAAAATCGATGCTCGTGAATCTTGCTAGTTTCGATCTAAAACAATGTATCCCGTTGTTTTGAGCCGGAATACAAGTTTTCGCGCAGTTCTGAGAGAAAAAGTTTACACCTTTCTCTCGTCTACTCTTCGACGACTTGTAAAATCGATGCTCGTGAATCTTGCTAGTTTCGATCTAAAACGATGTATCCCGTTGTTTTGAGCCGGAATACAAGTTTTCGCGCAGTTCTGAGAGAAAAAGTTTACACCTTTCTCTCGTCTACTCTTCGACGACTTGTAAAATCGATGCTCGTGAATCTTGCTAGTTTCGATCTAAAACGATGTATCCCGTTGTTTTGAGCCGGAATACAAGTTTTCGCGCAGTTCTGAGAGAAAAAGTTTACACCTTTCTCTCGTCTACTCTTCGACGACTTGTAAAATCGATGCTCGTGAATCTTGCTAGTTTCGATCTAAAACGATGTATCCCGTTGTTTTGAGCCGGAATACAAGTTTTCGCGCAGTTCTGAGAGAAAAAGTTTACACCTTTCTCTCGTCTACTCTTCGACGACTTGTAAAATCGATGCTCGTTAATCGTGCTAGTTTCGATCTAAAACGATGTATCCCGTTGTTTTGAGCCGGAATACAAGTTTTCGCGCAGTTCTGAGAGAAAAAGTTTACACCTTTCTCTCGTCTACTCTTCGACGACTTGTAAAATCGATGCTCGTGAATCTTGCTAGTTTCGATCTAAAACGATGTATCCCGTTGTTTTGAGCCGGAATACAAGTTTTCTCGCAGTTCTGAGAGAAAAAGTTTACACCTTTCTCTCGTCTACTCTTCGACGACTTGTAAAATCGATGCTCGTGAATCTTGCTAGTTTCGATCTAAAACGATGTATCCCGTTGTTTTGAGCCGGAATACAAGTTTTCGCGCAGTTCTGAGAGAAAAAGTTTACACCTTTCTCTCGTCTACTCTTCGACGACTTGTAAAATCGATGCTCGTGAATCTTGCTAGTTTCGATCTAAAACGATGTATCCCGTTGTTTTGAGCCGGAATACAAGTTTTCGCGCAGTTCTGAGAGAAAAAGTTTACACCTTTCTCTCGTCTACTCTTCGACGACTTGTAAAATCGATGCTCGTGAATCTTGCTAGTTTCGATCTAAAACGATGTATCCCGTTGTTTTGAGCCGGAATACAAGTTTTCGCGCAGTTCTGAGAGAAAAAGTTTACACCTTTCTCTCGTCTACTCTTCGACGACTTGTAAAATCGATGCTCGTGAATCTTGCTAGTTTCGATCTAAAACGATGTATCCCGTTGTTTTGAGCCGGAATACAAGTTTTCGCGCAGTTCTGAGAGAAAAAGTTTACACCTTTCTCTCGTCTACTCTTCGACGACTTGTAAAATCGATGCTCGTGAATCTTGCTAGTTTCGATCTAAAACGATGTATCCCGTTGTTTTGAGCCGGAATACAAGTTTTCGCGCAGTTCTGAGAGAAAAAGTTTACACCTTTCTCTCGTCTACTCTTCGACGACTTGTAAAATCGATGCTCGTTAATCGTGCTAGTTTCGATCTAAAACGATGTATCCCGTTGTTTTGAGCCGGAATACAAGTTTTCGCGCAGTTCTGAGAGAAAAAGTTTACACCTTTCTCTCGTCTACTCTTCGACGACTTGTAAAATCGATGCTCGTTAATCTTGCTAGTTTCGATCTAAAACGATGTATCCCGTTGTTTTGAGCCGGAATACAAGTTTTCGCGCAGTTCTGAGAGAAAAAGTTTACACCTTTCTCTCGTCTACTCTTCGACGACTTGTAAAATCGATGCTCGTGAATCTTGCTAGTTTCGATCTAAAACGATGTATCCCGTTGTTTTGAGCCGGAATACAAGTTTTCGCGCAGTTCTGAGAGAAAAAGTTTACACCTTTCTCTCGTCTACTCTTCGACGACTTGTAAAATCGATGCTCGTGAATCTTGCTAGTTTCGATCTAAAACGATGTATCCCGTTGTTTTGAGCCGGAATACAAGTTTTCGCGCAGTTCTGAGAGAAAAAGTTTACACCTTTCTCTCGTCTACTCTTCGACGACTTGTAAAATCGATGCTCGTTAATCTTGCTAGTTTCGATCTAAAACGATGTATCCCGTTGTTTTGAGCCGGAATACAAGTTTTCGCGCAGTTCTGAGAGAAAAAGTTTACACCTTTCTCTCGTCTACTCTTCGACGACTTGTAAAATCGATGCTCGTGAATCTTGCTAGTTTCGATCTAAAACGATGTATCCCGTTGTTTTGAGCCGGAATACAAGTTTTCGCGCAGTTCTGAGAGAAAAAGTTTACACCTTTCTCTCGTCTACTCTTCGACGACTTGTAAAATCGATGCTCGTGAATCTTGCTAGTTTCGATCTAAAACGATGTATCCCGTTGTTTTGAGCCGGAATACAAGTTTTCGCGCAGTTCTGAGAGAAAAAGTTTACACCTTTCTCTCGTCTACTCTTCGACGACTTGTTAAATCGATGCTCGTGAATCTTGCTAGCTTTCGATCTAAAACGATGTATCCCGTTGTTTTGAGCCGGAATACAAGTTTTCGCGCAGTTCTGAGAGAAAAAGTTTACACCTTTCTCTCGTCTACTCTTCGACGACTTGTAAAATCGATGCTCGTGAATCTTGCTAGTTTCGATCTAAAACGATGTATCCCGTTGTTTTGAGCCGGAATACAAGTTTTCGCGCAGTTCTGAGAGAAAAAGTTTACACCTTTCTCTCGTCTACTCTTCGACGACTTGTAAAATCGATGCTCGTGAATCTTGCTAGTTTCGATCTAAAACGATGTATCCCGTTGTTTTGAGCCGGAATACAAGTTTTCGCGCAGTTCTGAGAGAAAAAGTTTACACCTTTCTCTCGTCTACTCTTCGACGACTTGTAAAATCGATGCTCGTGAATCTTGCTAGTTTCGATCTAAAACGATGTATCCCGTTGTTTTGAGCCGGAATACAAGTTTTCGCGCAGTTCTGAGAGAAAAAGTTTACACCTTTCTCTCGTCTACTCTTCGACGACTTGTAAAATCGATGCTCGTGAATCTTGATAGTTTCGATCTAAAACGATGTATCCCGTTGTTTTGAGCCGGAATACAAGTTTTCGCGCAGTTCTGAGAGAAAAAGTTTACACCTTTCTCTCGTCTACTCTTCGACGACTTGTAAAATCGATGCTCGTGAATCTTGCTAGTTTCGATCTAAAACGATGTATCCCGTTGTTTTGAGCCGGAATACAAGTTTTCGCGCAGTTCTGAGAGAAAAAGTTTACACCTTTCTCTCGTCTACTCTTCGACGACTTGTAAAATCGATGCTCGTTAATCTTGCTAGTTTCGATCTAAAACGATGTATCCCGTTGTTTTGAGCCGGAATACAAGTTTTCGCGCAGTTCTGAGAGAAAAAGTTTACACCTTTCTCTCGTCTACTCTTCGACGACTTGTAAAATCGATGCTCGTGAATCTTGCTAGTTTCGATCTAAAACGATGTATCCCGTTGTTTTGAGCCGGAATACAAGTTTTCGCGCAGTTCTGAGAGAAAAAGTTTACACCTTTCTCTCGTCTCTCTTCGACGACTTGTAAAATCGATGCTCGTGAATCTTGCTAGTTTCGATCTAAAACAATGTATCCCGTTGTTTTGAGCCGGAATACAAGTTTTCGCGCAGTTCTGAGAGAAAAAGTTTACACCTATCTCTCGTCTACTCTTCGACGACTTGTAAAATCGATGCTCGTTAATCGTGCTAGTTTCGATCTAAAACGATGTATCCCGTTGTTTTGAGCCGGAATACAAGTTTTCGCGCAGTTCTGAGAGAAAAAGTTTACACCTTTCTCTCGTCTACTCTTCGACGACTTGTAAAATCGATGCTCGTGAATCTTGCTAGTTTCGATCTAAAACGATGTATCCCGTTGTTTTGAGCCGGAATACAAGTTTTCGCGCAGTTCTGAGAGAAAAAGTTTACACGTTTCTCTCGTCTACTCTTCGACGACTTGTAAAATCGATGCTCGTGAATTTTGCTAGTTTCGATCTAAAACGATGTATCCCGTTGTTTTGAGCCGGAATACAAGTTTTCGCGCAGTTCTGAGAGAAAAAGTTTACACCTTTCTCTCGTCTACTCTTCGACGACTTGTTAAATCGATGCTCGTGAATCTTGCTAGCTTTCGATCTAAAACGATGTATCCCGTTGTTTTGAGCCGGAATACAAGTTTTCGCGCAGTTCTGAGAGAAAAAGTTTACACCTTTCTCTCGTCTACTCTTCGACGACTTGTAAAATCGATGCTCGTGAATCTTGCTAGTTTCGATCTAAAACGATGTATCCCGTTGTTTTGAGCCGGAATACAAGTTTTCGCGCAGTTCTGAGAGAAAAAGTTTACACCTTTCTCTCGTCTACTCTTCGACGACTTGTAAAATCGATGCTCGTGAATCTTGCTAGTTTCGATCTAAAACGATGTATCCCGTTGTTTTGAGCCGGAATACAAGTTTTCGCGCAGTTCTGAGAGAAAAAGTTTACACCTTTCTCTCGTCTACTCTTCGACGACTTGTAAAATCGATGCTCGTGAATCTTGCTAGTTTCGATCTAAAACGATGTATCCCGTTGTTTTGAGCCGGAATACAAGTTTTCGCGCAGTTCTGAGAGAAAAAGTTTACACCTTTCTCTCGTCTACTCTTCGACGACTTGTAAAATCGATGCTCGTGAATCTTGCTAGTTTCGATCTAAAACGATGTATCCCGTTGTTTTGAGCCGGAATACAAGTTTTCGCGCAGTTCTGAGAGAAAAAGTTTACACCTTTCTCTCGTCTACTCTTCGACGACTTGTAAAATCGATGCTCGTGAATCTTGCTAGTTTCGATCTAAAACGATGTATCCCGTTGTTTTGAGCCGGAATACAAGTTTTCGCGCAGTTCTGAGAGAAAAAGTTTACACCTTTCTCTCGTCTACTCTTCGACGACTTGTAAAATCGATGCTCGTGAATCTTGCTAGTTTCGATCTAAAACGATGTATCCCGTTGTTTTGAGCCGGAATACAAGTTTTCGCGCAGTTCTGAGAGAAAAAGTTTACACCTTTCTCTCGTCTACTCTTCGACGACTTGTAAAATCGATGCTCGTGAATCTTGCTAGTTTCGATCTAAAACGATGTATCCCGTTGTTTTGAGCCGGAATACAAGTTTTCGCGCAGTTCTGAGAGAAAAAGTTTACACCTTTCTCTCGTCTACTCTTCGACGACTTGTAAAATCGATGCTCGTGAATCTTGCTAGTTTCGATCTAAAACGATGTATCCCGTTGTTTTGAGCCGGAATACAAGTTTTCGCGCAGTTCTGAGAGAAAAAGTTTACACCTTTCTCTCGTCTACTCTTCGACGACTTGTAAAATCGATGCTCGTGAATCTTGCTAGTTTCGATCTAAAACGATGTATCCCGTTGTTTTGAGCCGGAATACAAGTTTTCGCGCAGTTCTGAGAGAAAAAGTTTACACCTTTCTCTCGTCTACTCTTCGACGACTTGTAAAATCGATGCTCGTGAATCTTGCTAGTTTCGATCTAAAACGATGTATCCCGTTGTTTTGAGCCGGAATACAAGTTTTCGCGCAGTTCTGAGAGAAAAAGTTTACACCTTTCTCTCGTCTACTCTTCGACGACTTGTAAAATCGATGCTCGTGAATCTTGCTAGTTTCGATCTAAAACGATGTATCCCGTTGTTTTGAGCCGGAATACAAGTTTTCGCGCAGTTCTGAGAGAAAAAGTTTACACCTTTCTCTCGTCTACTCTTCGACGACTTGTAAAATCGATGCTCGTGAATCTTGCTAGTTTCGATCTAAAACGATGTATCCCGTTGTTTTGAGCCGGAATACAAGTTTTCGCGCAGTTCTGAGAGAAAAAGTTTACACCTTTCTCTCGTCTACTCTTCGACGACTTGTAAAATCGATGCTCGTGAATCTTGCTAGTTTCGATCTAAAACGATGTATCCCGTTGTTTTGAGCCGGAATACAAGTTTTCGCGCAGTTCTGAGAGAAAAAGTTTACACCTTTCTCTCGTCTACTCTTCGACGACTTGTAAAATCGATGCTCGTGAATCTTGCTAGTTTCGATCTAAAACGATGTATCCCGTTGTTTTGAGCCGGAATACAAGTTTTCGCGCAGTTCTGAGAGAAAAAGTTTACACCTTTCTCTCGTCTACTCTTCGACGACTTGTAAAATCGATGCTCGTGAATCTTGCTAGTTTCGATCTAAAACGATGTATCCCGTTGTTTTGAGCCGGAATACAAGTTTTCGCGCAGTTCTGAGAGAAAAAGTTTACACCTTTCTCTCGTCTACTCTTCGACGACTTGTAAAATCGATGCTCGTGAATCTTGCTAGTTTCGATCTAAAACGATGTATCCCGTTGTTTTGAGCCGGAATACAAGTTTTCGCGCAGTTCTGAGAGAAAAAGTTTACACCTTTCTCTCGTCTACTCTTCGACGACTTGTAAAATCGATGCTCGTGAATCTTGCTAGTTTCGATCTAAAACGATGTATCCCGTTGTTTTGAGCCGGAATACAAGTTTTCGCGCAGTTCTGAGAGAAAAAGTTTACACCTTTCTCTCGTCTACTCTTCGACGACTTGTAAAATCGATGCTCGTGAATCTTGCTAGTTTCGATCTAAAACGATGTATCCCGTTGTTTTGAGCCGGAATACAAGTTTTCGCGCAGTTCTGAGAGAAAAAGTTTACACCTTTCTCTCGTCTACTCTTCGACGACTTGTAAAATCGATGCTCGTGAATCTTGCTAGTTTCGATCTAAAACGATGTATCCCGTTGTTTTGAGCCGGAATACAAGTTTTCGCGCAGTTCTGAGAGAAAAAGTTTACACCTTTCTCTCGTCTACTCTTCGACGACTTGTAAAATCGATGCTCGTGAATCTTGCTAGTTTCGATCTAAAACGATGTATCCCGTTGTTTTGAGCCGGAATACAAGTTTTCGCGCAGTTCTGAGAGAAAAAGTTTACACCTTTCTCTCGTCTACTCTTCGACGACTTGTAAAATCGATGCTCGTGAATCTTGCTAGTTTCGATCTAAAACGATGTATCCCGTTGTTTTGAGCCGGAATACAAGTTTTCGCGCAGTTCTGAGAGAAAAAGTTTACACCTTTCTCTCGTCTACTCTTCGACGACTTGTAAAATCGATGCTCGTGAATCTTGCTAGTTTCGATCTAAAACGATGTATCCCGTTGTTTTGAGCCGGAATACAAGTTTTCGCGCAGTTCTGAGAGAAAAAGTTTACACCTTTCTCTCGTCTACTCTTCGACGACTTGTAAAATCGATGCTCGTGAATCTTGCTAGTTTCGATCTAAAACGATGTATCCCGTTGTTTTGAGCCGGAATACAAGTTTTCGCGCAGTTCTGAGAGAAAAAGTTTACACCTTTCTCTCGTCTACTCTTCGACGACTTGTAAAATCGATGCTCGTTAATCTTGCTAGTTTCGATCTAAAACGATGTATCCCGTTGTTTTGAGCCGGAATACAAGTTTTCGCGCAGTTCTGAGAGAAAAAGTTTACACCTTTCTCTCGTCTACTCTTCGACGACTTGTAAAATCGATGCTCGTGAATCTTGCTAGTTTCGATCTAAAACGATGTATCCCGTTGTTTTGAGCCGGAATACAAGTTTTCGCGCAGTTCTGAGAGAAAAAGTTTACACCTTTCTCTCGTCTACTCTTCGACGACTTGTAAAATCGATGCTCGTGAATCTTGCTAGTTTCGATCTAAAACGATGTATCCCGTTGTTTTGAGCCGGAATACAAGTTTTCGCGCAGTTCTGAGAGAAAAAGTTTACACCTTTCTCTCGTCTACTCTTCGACGACTTGTAAAATCGATGCTCGTGAATCTTGCTAGTTTCGATCTAAAACGATGTATCCCGTTGTTTTGAGCCGGAATACAAGTTTTCGCGCAGTTCTGAGAGAAAAAGTTTACACCTTTCTCTCGTCTACTCTTCGACGACTTGTAAAATCGATGCTCGTGAATTTTGCTAGTTTCGATCTAAAACGATGTATCCCGTTGTTTTGAGCCGGAATACAAGTTTTCGCGCAGTTCTGAGAGAAAAAGTTTACACCTTTCTCTCGTCTACTCTTCGACGACTTGTTAAATCGATGCTCGTGAATTTTGCTACTTTCGATCTAAAACAATGTATCTCGTTGTTTTGAGCCGGAATACAATTTTTCGCGCAGTTCTGAGAGAAAACGTTTACACCTTTCTCTCGTCTACTCTTCGACGACTTGTAAAATCGATGCTCGTGAATCTTGGTAGTTTCGCTCTAAAACAATGTATCCCGTTGTTTTGAGCCGGAATACGAGTTTTCGCGCAGTTCTGAGAGAAAACGTTTACACCTTTCTCTCGTCTACTCTTCGACGACTTGTAAAATCGATGCTCGTGAATCTTGATAGTTTCGTTCTAAAACAATGTATCCCGTTGTTTTGAGCCGGAATACAAGTTTTCGCGCAGTTCTGAGAGAAAAAGTTTACCCCTTTCTCTCGTCTACTCTTCGACGACTTGTAAAATCGATGCTCGTTAATCGTGCTAGTTTCGATCTAAAACGATGTATCCCGTTGTTTTGAGCCGGAATACAAGTTTTCGCGCAGTTCTGAGAGAAAAAGTTTACACCTTTCTCTCGTCTACTCTTCGACGACTTGTAGAATCGATGCTCGTGAATCTCGATAGTTTCGCTCTAAAACGATGTATCCCGTTGTTTTGAGCCGGAATACAAGTTTTCGCGCAGTTCTGAGAGAAAAAGTTTACACCTTTCTCTCGTCTACTCTTCGACGACTTGTAAAATCGATGCTCGTGAATCTTGCTAGTTTCGATCTAAAACGATGTATCCCGTTGTTTTGAGCCGGAATACAAGTTTTCGCGCAGTTCTGAGAGAAAAAGTTTACACCTTTCTCTCGTCTACTCTTCGACGACTTGTAAAATCGATGCTCGTGAATCTTGCTAGTTTCGATCTAAAACGATGTATCCCGTTGTTTTGAGCCGGAATACAAGTTTTCGCGCAGTTCTGAGAGAAAAAGTTTACACCTTTCTCTCGTCTACTCTTCGACGACTTGTAAAATCGATGCTCGTGAATCTTGCTAGTTTCGATCTAAAACGATGTATCCCGTTGTTTTGAGCCGGAATACAAGTTTTCGCGCAGTTCTGAGAGAAAAAGTTTACACCTTTCTCTCGTCTACTCTTCGACGACTTGTAAAATCGATGCTCGTGAATCTTGCTAGTTTCGATCTAAAACGATGTATCCCGTTGTTTTGAGCCGGAATACAAGTTTTCGCGCAGTTCTGAGAGAAAAAGTTTACACCTTTCTCTCGTCTACTCTTCGACGACTTGTAAAATCGATGCTCGTGAATCTTGCTAGTTTCGATCTAAAACGATGTATCCCGTTGTTTTGAGCCGGAATACAAGTTTTCGCGCAGTTCTGAGAGAAAAAGTTTACACCTTTCTCTCGTCTACTCTTCGACGACTTGTAAAATCGATGCTCGTGAATCTTGCTAGTTTCGATCTAAAACGATGTATCCCGTTGTTTTGAGCCGGAATACAAGTTTTCGCGCAGTTCTGAGAGAAAAAGTTTACACCTTTCTCTCGTCTACTCTTCGACGACTTGTAAAATCGATGCTCGTGAATCTTGCTAGTTTCGATCTAAAACGATGTATCCCGTTGTTTTGAGCCGGAATACAAGTTTTCGCGCAGTTCTGAGAGAAAAAGTTTACACCTTTCTCTCGTCTACTCTTCGACGACTTGTAAAATCGATGCTCGTGAATCTTGCTAGTTTCGATCTAAAACGATGTATCCCGTTGTTTTGAGCCGGAATACAAGTTTTCGCGCAGTTCTGAGAGAAAAAGTTTACACCTTTCTCTCGTCTACTCTTCGACGACTTGTAAAATCGATGCTCGTGAATCTTGCTAGTTTCGATCTAAAACGATGTATCCCGTTGTTTTGAGCCGGAATACAAGTTTTCGCGCAGTTCTGAGAGAAAAAGTTTACACCTTTCTCTCGTCTACTCTTCGACGACTTGTAAAATCGATGCTCGTGAATCTTGCTAGTTTCGATCTAAAACGATGTATCCCGTTGTTTTGAGCCGGAATACAAGTTTTCGCGCAGTTCTGAGAGAAAAAGTTTACACCTTTCTCTCGTCTACTCTTCGACGACTTGTAAAATCGATGCTCGTGAATCTTGCTAGTTTCGATCTAAAACGATGTATCCCGTTGTTTTGAGCCGGAATACAAGTTTTCGCGCAGTTCTGAGAGAAAAAGTTTACACCTTTCTCTCGTCTACTCTTCGACGACTTGTAAAATCGATGCTCGTGAATCTTGCTAGTTTCGATCTAAAACGATGTATCCCGTTGTTTTGAGCCGGAATACAAGTTTTCGCGCAGTTCTGAGAGAAAAAGTTTACACCTTTCTCTCGTCTACTCTTCGACGACTTGTAAAATCGATGCTCGTGAATCTTGCTAGTTTCGATCTAAAACGATGTATCCCGTTGTTTTGAGCCGGAATACAAGTTTTCGCGCAGTTCTGAGAGAAAAAGTTTACACCTTTCTCTCGTCTACTCTTCGACGACTTGTAAAATCGATGCTCGTGAATCTTGCTAGTTTCGATCTAAAACGATGTATCCCGTTGTTTTGAGCCGGAATACAAGTTTTCGCGCAGTTCTGAGAGAAAAAGTTTACACCTTTCTCTCGTCTACTCTTCGACGACTTGTAAAATCGATGCTCGTGAATCTTGCTAGTTTCGATCTAAAACGATGTATCCCGTTGTTTTGAGCCGGAATACAAGTTTTCGCGCAGTTCTGAGAGAAAAAGTTTACACCTTTCTCTCGTCTACTCTTCGACGACTTGTAAAATCGATGCTCGTGAATCTTGCTAGTTTCGATCTAAAACGATGTATCCCGTTGTTTTGAGCCGGAATACAAGTTTTCGCGCAGTTCTGAGAGAAAAAGTTTACACCTTTCTCTCGTCTACTCTTCGACGACTTGTAAAATCGATGCTCGTGAATCTTGCTAGTTTCGATCTAAAACGATGTATCCCGTTGTTTTGAGCCGGAATACAAGTTTTCGCGCAGTTCTGAGAGAAAAAGTTTACACCTTTCTCTCGTCTACTCTTCGACGACTTGTAAAATCGATGCTCGTGAATCTTGCTAGTTTCGATCTAAAACGATGTATCCCGTTGTTTTGAGCCGGAATACAAGTTTTCGCGCAGTTCTGAGAGAAAAAGTTTACACCTTTCTCTCGTCTACTCTTCGACGACTTGTAAAATCGATGCTCGTGAATCTTGCTAGTTTCGATCTAAAACGATGTATCCCGTTGTTTTGAGCCGGAATACAAGTTTTCGCGCAGTTCTGAGAGAAAAAGTTTACACCTTTCTCTCGTCTACTCTTCGACGACTTGTAAAATCGATGCTCGTGAATTTTGCTAGTTTCGATCTAAAACGATGTATCCCGTTGTTTTGAGCCGGAATACAAGTTTTCGCGCAGTTCTGAGAGAAAAAGTTTACACCTTTCTCTCGTCTACTCTTCGACGACTTGTAAAATCGATGCTCGTGAATCTTGCTAGTTTCGATCTAAAACGATGTATCCCGTTGTTTTGAGCCGGAATACAAGTTTTCGCGCAGTTCTGAGAGAAAAAGTTTACACCTTTCTCTCGTCTACTCTTCGACGACTTGTAAAATCGATGCTCGTGAATCTTGCTAGTTTCGATCTAAAACGATGTATCCCGTTGTTTTGAGCCGGAATACAAGTTTTCGCGCAGTTCTGAGAGAAAAAGTTTACACCTTTCTCTCGTCTACTCTTCGACGACTTGTAAAATCGATGCTCGTGAATCTTGCTAGTTTCGATCTAAAACGATGTATCCCGTTGTTTTGAGCCGGAATACAAGTTTTCGCGCAGTTCTGAGAGAAAAAGTTTACACCTTTCTCTCGTCTACTCTTCGACGACTTGTAAAATCGATGCTCGTGAATCTTGCTAGTTTCGATCTAAAACGATGTATCCCGTTGTTTTGAGCCGGAATACAAGTTTTCGCGCAGTTCTGAGAGAAAAAGTTTACACCTTTCTCTCGTCTACTCTTCGACGACTTGTAAAATCGATGCTCGTGAATCTTGCTAGTTTCGATCTAAAACGATGTATCCCGTTGTTTTGAGCCGGAATACAAGTTTTCGCGCAGTTCTGAGAGAAAAAGTTTACACCTTTCTCTCGTCTACTCTTCGACGACTTGTAAAATCGATGCTCGTGAATCTTGCTAGTTTCGATCTAAAACGATGTATCCCGTTGTTTTGAGCCGGAATACAAGTTTTCGCGCAGTTCTGAGAGAAAAAGTTTACACCTTTCTCTCGTCTACTCTTCGACGACTTGTAAAATCGATGCTCGTGAATCTTGCTAGTTTCGATCTAAAACGATGTATCCCGTTGTTTTGAGCCGGAATACAAGTTTTCGCGCAGTTCTGAGAGAAAAAGTTTACACCTTTCTCTCGTCTACTCTTCGACGACTTGTAAAATCGATGCTCGTGAATCTTGCTAGTTTCGATCTAAAACGATGTATCCCGTTGTTTTGAGCCGGAATACAAGTTTTCGCGCAGTTCTGAGAGAAAAAGTTTACACCTTTCTCTCGTCTACTCTTCGACGACTTGTAAAATCGATGCTCGTGAATCTTGCTAGTTTCGATCTAAAACGATGTATCCCGTTGTTTTGAGCCGGAATACAAGTTTTCGCGCAGTTCTGAGAGAAAAAGTTTACACCTTTCTCTCGTCTACTCTTCGACGACTTGTAAAATCGATGCTCGTGAATCTTGCTAGTTTCGATCTAAAACGATGTATCCCGTTGTTTTGAGCCGGAATACAAGTTTTCGCGCAGTTCTGAGAGAAAAAGTTTACACCTTTCTCTCGTCTACTCTTCGACGACTTGTAAAATCGATGCTCGTGAATCTTGCTAGTTTCGATCTAAAACGATGTATCCCGTTGTTTTGAGCCGGAATACAAGTTTTCGCGCAGTTCTGAGAGAAAAAGTTTACACCTTTCTCTCGTCTACTCTTCGACGACTTGTAAAATCGATGCTCGTGAATCTTGCTAGTTTCGATCTAAAACGATGTATCCCGTTGTTTTGAGCCGGAATACAAGTTTTCGCGCAGTTCTGAGAGAAAAAGTTTACACCTTTCTCTCGTCTACTCTTCGACGACTTGTAAAATCGATGCTCGTGAATCTTGCTAGTTTCGATCTAAAACGATGTATCCCGTTGTTTTGAGCCGGAATACAAGTTTTCGCGCAGTTCTGAGAGAAAAAGTTTACACCTTTCTCTCGTCTACTCTTCGACGACTTGTAAAATCGATGCTCGTGAATCTTGCTAGTTTCGATCTAAAACGATGTATCCCGTTGTTTTGAGCCGGAATACAAGTTTTCGCGCAGTTCTGAGAGAAAAAGTTTACACCTTTCTCTCGTCTACTCTTCGACGACTTGTAAAATCGATGCTCGTGAATCTTGCTAGTTTCGATCTAAAACGATGTATCCCGTTGTTTTGAGCCGGAATACAAGTTTTCGCGCAGTTCTGAGAGAAAAAGTTTACACCTTTCTCTCGTCTACTCTTCGACGACTTGTAAAATCGATGCTCGTGAATTTTGCTAGTTTCGATCTAAAACGATGTATCCCGTTGTTTTGAGCCGGAATACAAGTTTTCGCGCAGTTCTGAGAGAAAAAGTTTACACCTTTCTCTCGTCTACTCTTCGACGACTTGTAAAATCGATGCTCGTGAATCTTGCTAGTTTCGATCTAAAACGATGTATCCCGTTGTTTTGAGCCGGAATACAAGTTTTCGCGCAGTTCTGAGAGAAAAAGTTTACACCTTTCTCTCGTCTACTCTTCGACGACTTGTAAAATCGATGCTCGTGAATTTTGCTAGTTTCGATCTAAAACGATGTATCCCGTTGTTTTGAGCCGGAATACAAGTTTTCGCGCAGTTCTGAGAGAAAAAGTTTACACCTTTCTCTCGTCTACTCTTCGACGACTTGTAAAATCGATGCTCGTGAATCTTGCTAGTTTCGATCTAAAACGATGTATCCCGTTGTTTTGAGCCGGAATACAAGTTTTCGCGCAGTTCTGAGAGAAAAAGTTTACACCTTTCTCTCGTCTACTCTTCGACGACTTGTAAAATCGATGCTCGTGAATCTTGATAGTTTCGCTCTAAAACGATGTATCCCGTTGTTTTGAGCCGGAATACAAGTTTTCGCGCAGTTCTGAGAGAAAAAGTTTACACCTTTCTCTCGTCTACTCTTCGACGACTTGTAAAATCGATGCTCGTGAATCTTGCTAGTTTCGATCTAAAACGATGTATCCCGTTGTTTTGAGCCGGAATACAAGTTTTCGCGCAGTTCTGAGAGAAAAAGTTTACACCTTTCTCTCGTCTACTCTTCGACGACTTGTAAAATTGATGCTCGTGAATTTTGCTAGTTTCGATCTAAAACGATGTATCCCGTTGTTTTGAGCTGGAATACAAGTTTTCGCGCAGTTCTGAGAGAAAAAGTTTACACCTTTCTCTCGTCTACTCTTCGACGACTTGTAAAATCGATGCTCGTTAATCTTGCTAGTTTCAATCTAAAACGATGTATTCCGTTGTTTTGAGCCGGAATGCAAGTTTTCGCGCAGTTCTGAGAGTAAAATTTACACCTTTCTCTCGTCTACTCTGCGACGACTTGTAAAATCGATGGTCGTGAAACTTGCTAGTTTCAATCTAAAACGATGTCTCCCGTTGTTTTGAGCCGGAATACAAGTTTTCGCGCAGTTCTGAGAGAAAAAGTTTACACCTTTCTCTCGTCTACTCTTCGACGACTTGTAAAATCGATGCTCGTGAATCTTGATAGTTTCGTCCTAAAACAGTGTAAACCGTTGTTTTGAGCCGGAATACGAGTTTTCGCGCAGTTCTGAGAGAAAAAGTTTACACCTTTCTCTCGTCTACTCTTCGACGACTTGTAAAATCGATGCTCGTTAATCGTGCTAGTTTCGATGTAAAACGATGTATCCCGTTGATTTGAGCCGGAATACAAGTTTTCGCGCAGTTCTGAGACAAAAAGTTTACAGCTTTTTCTCGTCTACTCTTCGACGATTTGTAAAATCGATGCTCGCGAATTTTGCTTGTCTTGATCTAAAACGATGTATCCCATTGTTTTGAGCCGCAATACAAGTTTTCGCGCAGTTCTGAGAGAAAAAGTTTACACCTTTCTCTCGTCTACTCTTCGACGACTTGTTAAATCGATGCTGGTGAATTTTGCTACTTTCGATCTAAAACGATGTATCCCGTTGTTTTGAGCCGGAATACAAGTTTTCGCGCAGTTCTGAGAGAAAAAGTTTACACCTTTCTCTCGTCTACTCTTCGACGACTTGTAAAATTGATGCTCGTGAATTTTGCTAGTTTCGATCTAAAACGATGTATCCCGTTGTTTTGAGCTGGAATACAAGTTTTCGCGCAGTTCTGAGAGAAAAAGTTTACACCTTTCTCTCGTCTACTCTTCGACGACTTGTTAAATCGATGCTCGTGAATTTTGCTAGTTTCGATCTAAAACGATGTATCCCGTTGTTTTGAGCCGGAATACAATTTTTCGCGCAGTTCTGAGAGAAAAAGTTTACACCTTTCTCTCGTCTACTCTTCGACGACTTGTAAAATCGATGCTCGTGAATCTTGATAGTTTCGATCTAAAACGATGTATCCCGTTGTTTTGAGCCGGAATACAAGTTTTCGCGCAGTTCTGAGAGAAAAAGTTTACACCTTTCTCTCGTCTACTCTTCGACGACTTGTAAAATCGATGCTCGTGAATCTTGCTAGTTTCGATCTAAAACGATGTATCCCGTTGTTTTGAGCCGGAATACAAGTTTTCGCGCAGTTCTGAGAGAAAAAGTTTACACCTTTCTCTCGTCTACTCTTCGACGACTTGTAAAATCGATGCTCGTGAATCTTGCTAGTTTCAATCTAAAACGATGTATTCCGTTGTTTTGAGCCGGAATGCAAGTTTTCGCGCAGTTCTGAGAGTAAAATTTACACCTTTCTCTCGTCTACTCTGCGACGACTTGTAAAATCGATGGTCGTGAAACTTGCTAGTTTCAATCTAAAACGATGTCTCCCGTTGTTTTGAGCCGGAATACAAGTTTTCGCGCAGTTCTGAGAGAAAAAGTTTACACCTTTCTCTCGTCTACTCTTCGACGACTTGTAAAATCGATGCTCGTGAATCTTGATAGTTTCGTCCTAAAACAGTGTAAACCGTTGTTTTGAGCCGGAATACGAGTTTTCGCGCAGTTCTGAGAGAAAAAGTTTACACCTTTCTCTCGTCTACTCTTCGACGACTTGTAAAATCGATGCTCGTTAATCGTGCTAGTTTCGATGTAAAACGATGTATCCCGTTGATTTGAGCCGGAATACAAGTTTTCGCGCAGTTCTGAGACAAAAAGTTTACAGCTTTTTCTCGTCTACTCTTCGACGATTTGTAAAATCGATGCTCGCGAATTTTGCTTGTCTTGATCTAAAACGATGTATCCCATTGTTTTGAGCCGCAATACAAGTTTTCGCGCAGTTCTGAGAGAAAAAGTTTACACCTTTCTCTCGTCTACTCTTCGACGACTTGTTAAATCGATGCTGGTGAATTTTGCTACTTTCGATCTAAAACGATGTATCCCGTTGTTTTGAGCCGGAATACAAGTTTTCGCGCAGTTCTGAGAGAAAAAGTTTACACCTTTCTCTCGTCTACTCTTCGACGACTTGTAAAATTGATGCTCGTGAATTTTGCTAGTTTCGATCTAAAACGATGTATCCCGTTGTTTTGAGCTGGAATACAAGTTTTCGCGCAGTTCTGAGAGAAAAAGTTTACACCTTTCTCTCGTCTACTCTTCGACGACTTGTTAAATCGATGCTCGTGAATTTTGCTAGTTTCGATCTAAAACGATGTATCCCGTTGTTTTGAGCCGGAATACAATTTTTCGCGCAGTTCTGAGAGAAAAAGTTTACACCTTTCTCTCGTCTACTCTTCGACGACTTGTAAAATCGATGCTCGTGAATCTTGATAGTTTCGATCTAAAACGATGTATTCCGTTGTTTTGAGCCGGAATACAAGTTTTCGCGCAGTTCTGAGAGAAAAAGTTTACACCTTTCTCTCGTCTACTCTTCGACGACTTGTAAAATCGATGCTCGTGAATCTTGCTAGTTTCGATCTAAAACGATGTATCCCGTTGTTTTGAGCCGGAATACAAGTTTTCGCGCAGTTCTGAGAGAAAAAGTTTACACCTTTCTCTCGTCTACTCTTCGACGACTTGTAAAATCGATGCTCGTGAATCTTGCTAGTTTCGATCTAAAACGATGTATCCCGTTGTTTTGAGCCGGAATACAAGTTTTCGCGCAGTTCTGAGAGAAAAAGTTTACACCTTTCTCTCGTCTACTCTTCGACGACTTGTAAAATCGATGCTCGTGAATCTTGCTAGTTTCGATCTAAAACGATGTATCCCGTTGTTTTGAGCCGGAATACAAGTTTTCGCGCAGTTCTGAGAGAAAAAGTTTACACCTTTCTCTCGTCTACTCTTCGACGACTTGTAAAATCGATGCTCGTGAATCTTGCTAGTTTCGATCTAAAACGATGTATCCCGTTGTTTTGAGCCGGAATACAAGTTTTCGCGCAGTTCTGAGAGAAAAAGTTTACACCTTTCTCTCGTCTACTCTTCGACGACTTGTAAAATCGATGCTCGTGAATCTTGCTAGTTTCGATCTAAAACGATGTATCCCGTTGTTTTGAGCCGGAATACAAGTTTTCGCGCAGTTCTGAGAGAAAAAGTTTACACCTTTCTCTCGTCTACTCTTCGACGACTTGTAAAATCGATGCTCGTGAATCTTGCTAGTTTCGATCTAAAACGATGTATCCCGTTGTTTTGAGCCGGAATACAAGTTTTCGCGCAGTTCTGAGAGAAAAAGTTTACACCTTTCTCTCGTCTACTCTTCGACGACTTGTAAAATCGATGCTCGTGAATCTTGCTAGTTTCGATCTAAAACGATGTATCCCGTTGTTTTGAGCCGGAATACAAGTTTTCGCGCAGTTCTGAGAGAAAAAGTTTACACCTTTCTCTCGTCTACTCTTCGACGACTTGTAAAATCGATGCTCGTGAATCTTGCTAGTTTCGATCTAAAACGATGTATCCCGTTGTTTTGAGCCGGAATACAAGTTTTCGCGCAGTTCTGAGAGAAAAAGTTTACACCTTTCTCTCGTCTACTCTTCGACGACTTGTAAAATTGATGCTCGTGAATTTTGCTAGTTTCGATCTAAAACGATGTATCCCGTTGTTTTGAGCTGGAATACAAGTTTTCGCGCAGTTCTGAGAGAAAAAGTTTACACCTTTCTCTCGTCTACTCTTCGACGACTTGTAAAATCGATGCTCGTGAATTTTGCTAGTTTCGATCTAAAACGATGTATCCCGTTGTTTTGAGCCGGAATACAAGTTTTCGCGCAGTTCTGAGAGAAAAAGTTTACACCTTTCTCTCGTCTACTCTTCGACGACTTGTAAAATCGATGCTCGTGAATCTTGATAGTTTCGATCTAAAACGATGTATTCCGTTGTTTTGAGCCGGAATACAAGTTTTCGCGCAGTTCTGAGAGAAAAATTTACACCTTTCTCTCGTCTACTCTGCGACGACTTGTAAAATCGATGCTCGTGAATCTTGCTAGTTTCGATCTAAAACGATGTATCCCGTTGTTTTGAGCCGGAATACAAGTTTTCGCGCAGTTCTGAGAGAAAAAGTTTACACCTTTCTCTCGTCTACTCTTCGACGACTTGTAAAATCGATGCTCGTGAATCTTGATAGTTTCGTTCTAAAACAATGTATCCCGTTGTTTTGAGACGGAATACGAGTTTTCGCGCAGTTCTGAGAGAAAACGTTTACCCCTTTCTCTCGTCTACTCTTCGACGACTTGTAAAATCGATGCTCGTTAATCGTGCGTTTCGATCTAAAACGATGTATCCCGTTGTTTCGAGCCGGAATACAAGTTTTCGCGCAGTTCTGAGAGAAAAAGTTTACACCTTTTTCTCGTCTACTTTTCGACGACTTGTAAAATCGATGCTCGTGAATCTTGCTAGTTTCGATCTAAAACGATGTATCCCGTTGTTTTGAGCCGGAATACAAGTTTTCGCGCAGTTCTGAGAGAAAAAGTTTACACCTTTCTCTCGTCTACTCTTCGACGACTTGTTAAATCGATGCTCGTGAATTTTGCTACTTTCGATCTAAAACGATGTATCCCGTTGTTTTGAGCCGGAATACAAGTTTTCGCGCAGTTCTGAGAGAAAAAGTTTACACCTTTCTCTCGTCTACTCTTCGACGACTTGTAAAATCGATGCTCGTGAATCTTGCTAGTTTCGATCTAAAACGATGTATCCCGTTGTTTTGAGCCGGAATACAAGTTTTCGCGCAGTTCTGAGAGAAAAAGTTTACACCTTTCTCTCGTCTACTCTTCGACGACTTGTAAAATCGATGCTCGTGAATCTTGCTAGTTTCGATCTAAAACGATGTATCCCGTTGTTTTGAGCCGGAATACAAGTTTTCGCGCAGTTCTGAGAGAAAAAGTTTACACCTTTCTCTCGTCTACTCTTCGACGACTTGTAAAATCGATGCTCGTGAATCTTGATAGTTTCGATCTAAAACGATGTATTCCGTTGTTTTGAGCCGGAATACAAGTTTTCGCGCAGTTCTGAGAGAAAAAGTTTACACCTTTCTCTCGTCTACTCTGCGACGACTTGTAAAATCGATGCTCGTGAATCTTGCTAGTTTCGATCTAAAACGATGTATCCCGTTGTTTTGAGCCGGAATACAAGTTTTCGCGCAGTTCTGAGAGAAAAAGTTTACACCTTTCTCTCGTCTACTCTTCGACGACTTGTAAAATCGATGCTCGTGAATCTTGATAGTTTCGATCTAAAACGATGTATCCCGTTGTTTTGAGCCGGAATACAAGTTTTCGCGCAGTTCTGAGAGAAAAAGTTTACACCTTTCTCTCGTCTACTCTTCGACGACTTGTAAAATCGATGCTCGTTAATCGTGCTAGTTTCGATCTAAAACGATGTATCCCGTTGTTTTGAGCCGGAATACAAGTTTTCGCGCAGTTCTGAGAGAAAAAGTTTACACCTTTCTCTCGTCTACTCTTCGACGACTTGTAAAATCGATGCTCGTGAATCTTGCTAGTTTCGATCTAAAACGATGTATCCCGTTGTTTTGAGCTGGAATACAAG
>JARKHS020025291.1:0-14691 GCA_030143305.2 Amblyomma americanum
TTTTCGCGCAGTTATGAGAAAAAGTTTTGACGCGTATCACATGGACACTTGTAAAACCGATGTGTTCAGATTTAGCTCGTTTCGGTCTAAAACAGCTTGTTTCGTTGTATTAAGCACGAATACATGCTTTTCGCGCAGTTATGGAGAAAAAGTTTTGACGCGTATCACACGGACACTTGTAAAACCGATGTGTTCAGATTTAGCTCGTTTTGGTCTAAAACAGCTTGTTTCGTTGTTTTAAGCACGAATACATGCTTTTCGCGCAGTTATGAGAAAAAGTTTTGACGCGTATCACATGGACACTTGTAAAACCGATGTGTTCAGATCTAGCTCGTTTCGGTCTAAAACAGCTTGTTTCGTTGTATTAAGCACGAATACATGCTTTTCGCGCAGTTATGAGAGAAAACGTTTTGACGCGTATCACATGGACACTTGTAAAACCGCGTTGTTCAGATTTAGCTCGTTTCGGTCTAAAACAGCTTGTCTTCGTTGTATTAAGCACGAATACATGCTTTTCGCGCAGTTATGAGAGAAAAAGTTTTGACGCGTATCACATGGACACTTGTAAAACCGTTGTGTTCAGATTTAGCTCGTTTCGGTCTAAAACAGCTTGTTTCGTTGTTTTAAGCACGAATACATGCTTTTCGCGCAGTTATAGAGAAAAAGTTTTGACGCGTATCACATGGACACTTGTAAAACCGATGTGTTCAGATCTAGCTCGTTTTGGTCTAAAACAGCTTGTTTCGTTGTATTAAGCACGAATACATGCTTTTCGCGCAGTTATAGGAGAAAAAGTTTTGACGCGTTCACACGGACACTTGTAAAACCTATGTGTTCAGATCTAGCTCGTTTCGGTCTAAAACAGCTTGTTTCGTTGTATTAAGCACGAATACATGCTTTTCGCGCAGTTATGAGAGAAAACGTTTTGACGCGTATCACACGGACACTTGTAAAACCGATGTGTTCAGATCTAGCTAGTTTTGGTCTAAAACAGCTTGTTTCGTTGTATTAAGCACGATACATGCTTTTCGCGCAGTTATAAGAGAAAAAGTTTTGACGCGTTCACATGGACACTTGTAAAACCGATGTGTTCAGATCTAGCTCGTTTCGGTCTAAAACAGCTTGTCTCGTTGTATTAAGCACGAATACAAGCTTTTCGCGCCGTTATGAGAGAAAAAGTTTTGACGCGTTTCACATGGACACTTGTAAAACCGATGTGTTCAGATTTAGCTCGTTTCGGTCTAAAACAGCTTGTCTCGTTCTATTAAGCACGAATACATGCTTTTCGCGCAGTTATCGAGAAAAAGTTTTGACGCGTATCACACGGACACTTGTAAAACCGATGTGTTCAGATTTAGCTCGTTTCGGTCTAAAACAGCTTGTTTCGTTGTATTAAGCACGAATACATGCTTTTCGCGCAGTTATGAGAAAAAGTTTTGACGCGTATCACATGGACACTTGTAAAACCGATGTGTTCAGATTTGGCTCGTTTCGATCTAAAACAGCTTGTTTCGTTGTTTTAAGCACGAATACATGCTTTTCGCGCAGTTATAAGAGAAAAAGTTTTGACGCGTATCACATGGACACTTGTAAAACCGATGTGTTCAGATCTAGCTAGTTTCGGTCTAAAACAGCTTGTTTCGTTGTATTAAGCACGAATACATGCTTTTCGCGCAGTTATAGGAGAAAACGTTTTGACGCGTTCACACGGACACTTGTAAAACCGATGTGTTCAGATCTAGCTAGTTTTGGTCTAAACCAGCTTGTTTCATTGTATTAAGCACGAATACATGCTTTTCGCGCAGTTATACGAGAAAAAGTTTTGACGCGTTCACATGGACACTTGTAAAACCGATGTGTTCAGATTTAGCTCGTTTCGGTCTAAATCAGCTTGTCTCGTTCTATTAAGCACGAATACATGCTTTTCGCGCAGTTATAAGAGAAAAAGTTTTGACGCGTATCACATGTACACTTGTAAAACCGATGTTCAGATCTAGCTAGTTTTGGTCTAAAACAGCTTGTTTCATTGTATTAAGCACGAATACATGCTTTTCGCGCAGTTATAGGAGAAAAAGTTTTGACGCGTTCACATGTACACTTGTAAAACCGATGTGTTCAGATCTAGCTCGTTTCGGTCTAAAACAGCTTGTTTCGTTGTATTAAGCACGAATACATGCTGTTGCGCCGTTATGAGAGAACACGTTTGACGCGTATCACACGGACACTTGTAAAACCGATGTTTTCAGATCTAGCTCGTTTTGGTCTAAAACAGCTTGTTTCGTTGTTTAAGCACGGATAACTGGTTTTCGCGCAGTTAGAGAAAAATTTTTGACGCGTATCACAAGGACGCTTGTAAAACCGATGTGTTCAGATTTAGCTTGTTTCGGTCTAAAACAGCTTGTTTCGTTGTTTTAAGCACGAATACATGCTTTTCGCGAAGTTAGAGAAAAAGTTTTGACGCGAATGAAATGGACACTTGTAAAACCAATGTGTTCAGATTTAGCTCGTTTCGGTCTAAAACAGCTTGCTTCGTTGTATTAGGCACGAATACAAGCTTTTCGCGCAGTTATGAGACAAAAATTTTTGACGCGTATCACATGGACACTTGTAAAACCGTTGTGTTCCGATTTAGCTCGTTTCGGTCTAAAACAGCTTGTTTCGTTGTTTTAAGCACGGATAACTGCTTTTCGCGCAGTTAGAGAAAAATTTTTGACGCGTATCACATGGACGCTTGTAAAACCGATGTGTTCAGATTTAGCTCGTTTTGGTCTAAAACAGCTTGTTTCGTTGTTTTAAGCACGAATACATGCTTTTCGCGAAGTTAGAGAAAAAGATTTGACGCGTATCAAATGGACACTTGTAAAACCGATGTGTTCTGACCTAGCTCGTTTTGGTCTAAAACAGCTCGTTTCGTTGTATTAAGCACGAATACAAGCATTTCGCGCCGTTATGAGAGAAAAAGTTGTCACGCGTTTCACGTGGACACTTGTAAAACCGCGTTGTTCAGATTTAGCTCGTTTCGGTCTAAAACAGCTTGTCTCGTTCTATTAAGCACGAATAAATGCTTTTCGCGCAGTTATGAGAGACAAAAAGTTTTGACGCGTATCACATCGACACTTGTAAAACCGTTGTGTTCAGATTTAGCTCATTTCGGTCTAAAACAGCTTGTTTCGTTGTTTTAAGCACGAATACATGCTTTTCGCGCAGTTAGAGAAAAAGTTTTGACGCGTATCACATGGACACTTGTAAAACCGATGTGTTCAGATTTAGCTCGTTTCGGTCTAAAAAAGCTTGTTTCGTTGTTTTAAGCACGAATACATGCTTTTCGCGCAGTTATAAGAGAAAAAGTTTTGACGCGTATCACATGGACACTTGTAAAACCGATGTGTTCAGATCTAGCTAGTTTCGGTCTAAAACAGCTTGTTTCGTTGTATTAAGCACGAATACATGCTTTTCGCGCAGTTATAGGAGAAAAAGTTTTGACGCGTTCACATGGACACTTGTAAAACCGATGTGTTCAGATTTAGCTCGTTTCGGTCTAAAACAGCTTGTTTCGTTGTATTAAGCACGAATACATGCTTTTCGCGCAGTTATGAGAGAAAACGTTTTGACGCGTATCACACGGACACTTGTAAAACCGATGTGTTCAGATCTAGCTCGTTTCGGTCTAAAACAGCTTGTTTCGTTGTATTAAGCACGAATACATGCTTTTCGCGCAGTTATAGAGAAAAAGTTTTGACGCGTATCACACGGACACTTGTAAAACCGATGTGTTCAGATTTAGCTCGTTTCGGTCTAAAACAGCTTGTTTCGTTGTATTAAGCACGAATACATGCTTTTCGCGCAGTTATGAGAGAAAAAGTTTTGACGCGTATCACATGGACACTTGTAAAACCGATGTGTTCAGATTTAGCTCGTTTCGGTCTAAAACAGCTTGTCTCGTTCTATTAAGCACGAATACATGCTTTTCGCGCAGTTACGAGAGCAAAAGTTTTGACGCGTATCACACGGACACTTGTAAAACCGTTGTGTTCAGATTTAGCTCGTTTCGGTCTAAAACAGCTTGTTTCGGTGTTTTAAGCACGAATACATGCTTTTCGCGCAGTTAGAGAAAAAGTTTTGACGCGTATCACATGGACACTTGTAAAACCGATGTGTTCAGATTTAGCTCGTTTCGGTCTAAAACAGCTTGTTTCGTTGTTTTAAGCACGAATACATGCTTTTCGCGCAGTTATAAGAGAAAAAGTTCTGACGCGTATCACATGGACACTTGTAAACCGATGTGTTCAGATCTAGCTAGTTTTGGTCTAAAACAGCTTGTTTCGTTGTATTAAGCACGAATACATGCTTTTCGCGCAGTTATAGGAGAAAACGTTTTGACGCGTTCACACGGACACTTGTAAAACCGATGTGTTCAGATCTAGCTAGTTTTGGTCTAAACCAGCTTGTTTCATTGTATTAAGCACGAATACATGCTTTTCGCGCAGTTATACGAGAAAAAGTTTTGACGCGTTCACATGGACACTTGTAAAACCGATGTGTTCAGATTTAGCTCGTTTCGGTCTAAATCAGCTTGTCTCGTTCTATTAAGCACGAATACATGCTTTTCGCGCAGTTATAAGAGAAAAAGTTTTGACGCGTATCACATGTACACTTGTAAAACCGATGTTCAGATCTAGCTAGTTTTGGTCTAAAACAGCTTGTTTCATTGTATTAAGCACGAATACATGCTTTTCGCGCAGTTATAGGAGAAAAAGTTTTGACGCGTTCACATGTACACTTGTAAAACCGATGTGTTCAGATCTAGCTCGTTTCGGTCTAAAACAGCTTGTTTCGTTGTATTAAGCACGAATACATGCTGTTCGCGCCGTTATGAGAGAACACGTTTGACGCGTATCACACGGACACTTGTAAAACCGATGTGTTCAGATCTAGCTCGTTTTGGTCTAAAACAGCTTGTTTCGTTGTATTAAGCACGATACTGTTTTCGCGCAGTTATAGAGAAAAAGTTTTGACGCGTATCACATGGACACTTGTAAAACCGATGTGTTCAGATTTAGCTCGTTTCGGTCTAAAACAGCTTGTTTCGTTGTATTAAGCACGAATACATGCTTTTCGCGCAGTTATAGAGAAAAAGTTTTGACGCGTATCACATGGACACTTGTAAAACCGATGTGTTCAGATTTAGCTCGTTTCGGTCTAAAACAGCTTGTTTCGTTGTATTAAGCACGAATACATGCTTTTCGCGCAGTTATGAGAGAAAAAGTTTTGACGCGTATCACATGGACACTTGTAAAACCGATGTGTTCAGATTTAGCTCGTTTCGGTCTAAAACAGCTTGTTTCGTTGTTTTAAGCACGAATACATGCTTTTCGCGCAGTTAGAGAAAAAGTTTTGACGCGTATCACATGGACGCTTGTAAAACCGATGTGTTCAGATTTAGCTCGTTTCGGTCTAAAACAGCTTGTTTCGTTGTTTTAAGCACGAATACATGCTTTTCGCGAAGTTAGAGAAAAAGTTTTGACGCGTATCAAATGGACACTTGTAAAACCGATGTGTTCTGATCTAGCTCGTTTCGGTCTAAAACAGCTTGTTTCGTTGTATTAAGCACGAATACAAGCTTTTCGCGCCGTTATGAGAGAAAAAGTTGTCACGCGTTTCACGTGGACACTTGTAAAACCGCGTTGTTCAGATTTAGCTCGTTTCGGTCTAAAACAGCTTGTCTTCGTTGTATTAAGCACGAATAAATGCTTTTCGCGCAGTTATAGAGACAAAAAGTTTTGACGCGTATCACATGGACACTTGTAAAACCGTTGTGTTCAGATTTAGCTCGTTTCGGTCTAAAACAGCTTGTTTCGTTGTTTTAAGCACGAATACATGCTTTTCGCGCAGTTATGAGAAAAAGTTTTGACGCGTATCACATGGACACTTGTAAAACCGATGTGTTCAGATTTAGCTCGTTTCGGTCTAAAACAGCTTGTTTCGTTGTTTTAAGCACGAATACATGCTTTTCGCGCAGTTATAAGAGAAAAGTTTTGACGCGTATCACATGGACACTTGTAAAACCGATGTGTTCAGATCTAGCTCGTTTTGGTCTAAAACAGCTTGTTTCGTTGTATTAAGCACGAATACATGCTTTTCGCGCAGTTATAGAGAAAAAGTTTTGACGCGTATCACATGGACACTTGTAAAACCGATGTGTTCAGATTTAGCTCGTTTCGGTCTAAAACAGCTTGTTTCGTTGTATTAAGCACGAATACATGCTTTTCGCGCAGTTATGAGAGAAAAAGTTTTGACGCGTATCACACGGACACTTGTAAAACCGATGTGTTCAGATTTAGCTCGTTTCGGTCTAAAACAGCTTGTTTCGTTGTATTAAGCACGAATACATGCTTTTCGCGCAGTTATGAGAGAAAAAGTTTTGACGCGTATCACATGGACACTTGTAAAACCGATGTGTTCAGATTTAGCTCGTTTCGGTCTAAAACAGCTTGTTTCGTTGTTTTAAGCACGAATACATGCTTTTCGCGCAGTTATGAGAGAAAAGTTTTGACGCGTATCACATGGACACTTGTAAAACCGATGTGTTCAGATTTAGCTCGTTTCGGTCTAAAACAGCTTGTTTCGTTGTATTAAGCACGAATACATGCTTTTCGCGCAGTTATAGAGAAAAAGTTTTGACGCGTATCACACGGACACTTGTAAAACCGATGTGTTCAGATTTAGCTCGTTTCGGTCTAAAACAGCTTGTTTCGTTGTATTAAGCACGAATACATGCTTTTCGCGCAGTTATGAGAAAAAGTTTTGACGCGTATCACACGGACACTTGTAAAACCGATGTGTTCAGATTTGGCTCGTTTCGGTCTAAAACAGCTTGTTTCGTTGTATTAAGCACGAATACATGCTTTTCGCGCAGTTATAAGAGAAAAAGTTTTGACGCGTATCACATGGACACTTGTAAAACCGATGTGTTCAGATCTAGCTCGTTTCGGTCTAAAACAGCTTGTTTCGTTGTATTAAGCACGAATACATGCTTTTCGCGCAGTTATAGAGAGAAAACGTTTTGACGCGTATCACACGGACACTTGTAAAACCGATGTGTTCAGATCTAGCTAGTTTTGGTCTAAAACAGCTTGTTTCGTTGTATTAAGCACGAATACATGCTTTTCGCGCAGTTATACGAGAAAAAGTTTTGACGCGTTCACATGGACACTTGTAAAACCGATGTGTTCAGATTTAGCTCGTTTCGGTCTAAAACAGCTTGTCTCGTTCTATTAAGCACGAATACATGCTTTTCGCGCAGTTATAAGAGAAAAAGTTTTGACGCGTATCACATGGACACTTGTAAAACCGATGTTCAGATCTAGCTCGTTTTGGTCTAAAACAGCTTGTTTCGTTGTATTAAGCACGAATACATGCTTTTCGCGCAGTTATAGAGAAAAAGTTTTGACGCGTATCACATGGACACTTGTAAAACCGATGTGTTCAGATCTAGCTCGTTTCGGTCTAAAACAGCTTGTTTCGTTGTATTAAGCACGAATACATGCTTTTCGCGCAGTTATAGAGAAAAAGTTTTGACGCGTATCACATGGACACTTGTAAAACCGATGTGTTCAGATCTAGCTCGTTTCGGTCTAAAACAGCTTGTTTCGTTGTATTAAGCACGAATACATGCTTTTCGCGCAGTTATAGAGAAAAAGTTTTGACGCGTATCACATGGACACTTGTAAAACCGATGTGTTCAGATTTAGCTCGTTTTGGTCTAAAACAGCTTGTTTCGTTGTATTAAGCACGAATACATGCTTTTCGCGCAGTTATAAGAGAAAAAGTTTTGACGCGTATCACATGGACACTTGTAAAACCGATGTGTTCAGATCTAGCTCGTTTTGGTCTAAAACAGCTTGTTTCGTTGTATTAAGCACGAATACATGCTTTTCGCGCAGTTATGAGAGAAAAAGTTTTGACGCGTATCACATGGACACTTGTAAAACCGATGTGTTCAGATTTAGCTCGTTTCGGTCTAAAACAGCTTGTTTCGTTGTATTAAGCACGAATACATGCTTTTCGCGCAGTTATGAGAGAAAAAGTTTTGACGCGTATCACATGGACACTTGTAAAACCGATGTGTTCAGATTTAGCTCGTTTCGGTCTAAAACAGCTTGTTTCGTTGTATTAAGCACGAATACATGCTTTTCGCGCAGTTATAGAGAAAAAGTTTTGACGCGTATCACACGGACACTTGTAAAACCGATGTGTTCAGATTTAGCTCGTTTCGGTCTAAAACAGCTTGTTTCGTTGTTTTAAGCACGAATACATGCTTTTCGCGCAGTTATAGAGAAAAAGTTTTGACGCGTATCACACGGACACTTGTAAAACCGATGTGTTCAGATTTAGCTCGTTTCGGTCTAAAACAGCTTGTTTCGTTGTTTTAAGCACGAATACATGCTTTTCGCGCAGTTATAAGAGAAAAAGTTCTGACGCGTATCACATGGACACTTGTAAACCGATGTGTTCAGCATCTAGCTAGTTCTGGTCTAAAACAGCTTGTTTCGTTGTATTAAGCACGAATACATGCTTTTCGCGCAGTTACGAGAGAAAACGTGTTGACGCGTATCACACGGACACTTGTAAAACCGATGTGTTCAGATTTAGCTCGTTTCGGTCTAAGACAGCTTGTTTCGTTGTATTAAGCGCGAATACATGCTTTTCGCGCAGTTATGAGAGAAAACGTTTTGACGCGTATCACACGGACACTTGTAAAACCGATGTGTTCAGATCTGGCTAGTTTTGGTCTAAAACAGCTTGTTTCGTTGTACTAAGCTCGAATTTTCGCGCAGTTATAAGAGAAAAAGTTTTGACGCGTTCACATGGACACTTGTAAAACCCATGTGTTCAGATCTAGCTAGTTTCGGTCTAAAACAGCTTGTCTCGTTGTAATTAAGCACGAATACAAGCTTTTCGCGCCGTTATGAGAGAAAAAGTTTTGACGCGTATCACACGGACACTTGTAAAACCGATGTGGTCAGATTTAGCTCGTTTCGGTCTAAAACAACTTGTTTCTTGTTTTAAGCACGAATACATGCTTTTCGCGCAGTTACGAGAGAAAAAGTTTTGACGCGTATCACACGGACACTTGTAAAACCGATGTGTTCAGATTTAGCTCGTTTCGGTCTAAAACAGCTTGTTTCGTTCTATTAAGCACGAATACATGCTTTTCGCGCAGTTAGAGAGAAAAGTTTTGACGCGTATCACATGGACACTTGTAAAACCGATGTGTTCAGATTTAGCTCGTTTCGGTCTAAAAAAGCTTGTTTCGTTGTTTTAAGCACGAATACATGCTTTTCGCGCAGTTATAAGAGAAAAAGTTCTGACGCGTATCACATGGACACTTGTATCCGATGTGTTGAGATCTAGCTAGTTTTAGTCTAAAACAGCTTGTTTCGTTGTATAAGCACGAATACATGCTGAATATATACCTGCGCTCAAACGACACGGACTGAAAGATAAAGACACACACACACAGCGCTGGACTTACAACTGAATTTTTTATTCGGGAAACACTGCTCTTTATACACATCAGCAGCTGATAAAAATGGAAGATGGTAACACCCGGATGATAAAAAATCGACAAACTGTCTCGTCACATGTCCAGTCCTACCTTCCCTTTTGCAAAAATGCCTTTTCCTTTGATAGTAGTGAAAGGGACGTGCTACTCACGCATGCAACCCCACTGTCCGCTATGCTCATGGCTTCAATTATTTCACGCGTCGTTTGGTCACGGTTCCTGCTTACTATCTTCGTCTCGTTATAGGAAGGTACACATTTACACTCTTGACAATGAACCACCAAATTCCCATCGCCTTTCCGTTCCATGTTCCTCCGGTGTTCACGGAGCCGCTCGTTCAAACAACGCCCCGTTTGGCCTACATATGCTTTGCCACATGTCAGCGGCATCCTGTAAACCACTCCTTCTGCGCATGCGACCATGGGGACTTGGTGTTTCTTTTTACACCCCTTAGCTTTTCTTTCTGGGTACGTTACTATTTTGCATAAGTTTTCCAATTTGTCCGGGGCTGAAAAAACGACCCTAGTTTTTACTTTCGATGCAATTCTTTTAAGATTATGGGACACCCCATGAATGTACGGAATCACCACCGTTTTCTCCCTTTGTTTTGCTCCCTCCTTGCTAGGCACCGTACCCTTTTTCCCACATTTCTTGAGCAGGCTTTTTGCCACCGACACCAACACCTGATCCGGATAACCTGCTTCCTTAAGCCTCACCACCTGCTGCTCAAAACTTTCTTTGACTAATTCCGGGCAAGATTTCTTCAACGCATTTTGAAAACATAACCTCACGATTGCCCTCTTCACTAATTTCGAATGTGCAGAGCTGAACGGAAGCAAACCTTTGTTACCTCTAGGCTGGTACATCCAAAATGTCCCATCATGCGCCAGTGACAGCTTGATATCGAGGAAACGTATCGTGCCTTCATTCATTTCTTCATATGTGATTATTAGTGGGTTAAGGATTTTACTAAAAACAGCAAGTAGTTCTTGCACAGCGTAGTCGTAAATGCTCAAGGTGATTAAAGACCACTAAAAAGTCATCCACAAACCGGAACACTTTTACGCCATCAACTTTGTTTTGATCTCGCAACAGGATAGCCAACCTTCTGTCACATTGGGCAAGGAAAATGTTACTAAGAACTGGCGCGATACACGACCCGATGCAAACTCCCTTCTTCTGCCGATAAACCACATCATTCCAAGTGACGCACGTGGCAGCCAAATAGAAGGACAACATTTCCAGAAAATTGCTCACGCACATTCCCGTTTCATTTTGGAATGCTACATTTCCAAACTGATCAATGCAATCACCCACGCATTGAAGCAACTCCTGATGTGGCAAGGAATAATATAGATCCTTTATATCGAACGAGCACGCCATGAACCGACTGTCTTTGTGATTGTCCAGAAAAGTTATAATCTGTTGGGAATCCTTCACCAAAAACGGATCATCGATGCTCAGTAGGTTGAGTAGCACGTCCCTTTCACTACTATCAAAGGAAAAGGCATTTTTGCAAAAGGGAAGGTAGGACTGGACATGTGACGAGACAGTTTGTCGATTTTTTATCATCCGGGTGTTACCATCTTCCATTTTTATCAGCTGCTGATGTGTATAAAGAGCAGTGTTTCCCGAATAAAAAATTCAGTTGTAAGTCCAGCGCTGTGTGTGTGTGTCTTTATCTTTCAGTCCGTGTCGTTTGAGCGCAGGTATATTTTCAATATGGTAAACCAACTCGCCCAACAAGCCACTCTGCTAAACTTCATTTCTTATACATCGGGCTCTTTGTCGTGTTCTTCTTTGCAACCAAGTTCCGTCATACCTCTCCTAGCAACGGCGTGCTGCCATGCAAGATCCCTGTCCTTCTGCATCCGGAAGCGTGTGATACCGCAAGCAGTAAGGGCTCTCTTCGGTGGTTTCGAGCCCTCTATGGGGCATGGCATGCGGATGTGCAGAATTTTACGATCGGAGTGGAGGTGTCAAGTCCGTACGTTCAGGGATCTCCTGCGGGTGCAGGTACTTGGCTCAACAGGTGCTCCTCGGGCCTTCAGAGTTCTTCGTGACTATCAGCGTACCGCTGACTGCACGGCAGAATTTTTGTGGCAACAGATTCTGCCTCATCTTCGTGCCTGCGTTCCTGCAAGATCAGCGACGGAAGTGAAAGCAGTTCACAACCTAGACGACGTTCGCCTGCCTCAGGATGTGCAGCGGGTGCTCTCACTTGGCCCCAAGTTCGCCGTGGAACCACGGAAGACCGCGCCTGAGCTGCTGTCCCTCGTGCGCCAAGTTGCAAGGTTCGCTCCAACGGCCGAGAGTGAACGATGCATATCAGAGGGAGTGGACGTTCTTTCAAGATGTAAGCCTGCGAAAACCAGTCTTCCAATAGGGCGGGTTATTTCAGTGCTGCGGGATGACTCTTTATGTTTACTTACTGCAGACAAGGACGGTGGTTTCGTTGTTCTAACGAAAGAGATGTTTGGTAAAAAAGCTTTGGATGCTGTGAATTCAGTTTTTGAGAAACTTCCCCGTAATTCCTTACGCAGCTTGAAAGCAAAGGGGAAGAAACTATGTGAAAAACTGGAATTAACTAGACTCGTTTCAAGTATAGACAAGAGTGAATGCAATAGTCTGAAATTTATGTTTACGGCTAAGACCCACAAGCCTGGTTGTCCCCTAAGGGTTATTGTATCTGAGTCGGGAACATGGCAAAAGTCAATTGCTGAATTTCTTAAGGGCAAGCTCAACCTACTGAGCATCGATGATCCGTTTTTGGTGAAGGATTCCCAACAGATTATAACTTTTCTGGACAATCACAAAGACAGTCGGTTCATGGCGTGCTCGTTCGATATAAAGGATCTATATTATTCCTTGCCACATCAGGAGTTGCTTCAATGCGTGGGTGATTGCATTGATCAGTTTGGAAATGTAGCATTCCAAAATGAAACGGGAATGTGCGTGAGCAATTTTCTGGAAATGTTGTCCTTCTATTTGGCTGCCACGTGCGTCACTTGGAATGATGTGGTTTATCGGCAGAAGAAGGGAGTTTGCATCGGGTCGTGTATCGCGCCAGTTCTTAGTAACATTTTCCTTGCCCAATGTGACAGAAGGTTGGCTATCCTGTTGCGAGATCAAAACAAAGTTGATGGCGTAAAAGTGTTCCGGTTTGTGGATGACTTTTTAGTGGTCTTTAATCACCTTGACGGCATTTACGACTATGCTGTGCAAGAACTACTTGCTGTTTTTAGTAAAATCCTTAACCCACTAATAATCACATATGAAGAAATGAATGAAGGCACGATACGTTTCCTCGATATCAAGCTGTCACTGGCGCATGATGGGACATTTTGGATGTACCAGCCTAGAGGTAACAAAGGTTTGCTTCCGTTCAGCTCTGCACATTCGAAATTAGTGAAGAGGGCAATCGTGAGGTTATGTTTTCAAAATGCGTTGAAGAAATCTTGCCCGGAATTAGTCAAAGAAAGTTTTGAGCAGCAGGTGGTGAGGCTTAAGGAAGCAGGTTATCCGGATCAGGTGTTGGTGTCGGTGGCAAAAAGCCTGCTCAAGAAATGTGGGAAAAAGGGTACGGTGCCTAGCAAGGAGGGAGCAAAACAAAGGGAGAAAACGGTGGTGATTCCGTACATTCATGGGGTGTCCCATAATCTTAAAAGAATTGCATCGAAAGTAAAAACTAGGGTCGTTTTTTCAGCCCCGGACAAATTGGAAAACTTATGCAAAATAGTAACGTACCCAGAAAGAAAAGCTAAGGGGTGTAAAAAGAAACACCAAGTCCCCATGGTCGCATGCGCAGAAGGAGTGGTTTACAGGATGCCGCTGACATGTGGCAAAGCATATGTAGGCCAAACGGGGCGTTGTTTGAACGAGCGGCTCCGTGAACACCGGAGGAACATGGAACGGAAAGGCGATGGGAATTTGGTGGTTCATTGTCAAGAGTGTAAATGTGTACCTTCCTATAACGAGACGAAGATAGTAAGCAGGAACCGTGACCAAACGACGCGTGAAATAATTGAAGCCATGAGCATAGCGGACAGTGGGGTTGCATGCGTGAGTAGCACGTCCCTTTCACTACTATCAAAGGAAAAGGCATTTTTGCAAAAGGGAAGGTAGGACTGGACATGTGACGAGACAGTTTGTCGATTTTTTATCATCCGGGTGTTACCATCTTCCATTTTTATCAGCTGCTGATGTGTATAAAGAGCAGTGTTTCCCGAATAAAAAATTCAGTTGTAAGTCCAGCGCTGTGTGTGTGTGTCTTTATCTTTCAGTCCGTGTCGTTTGAGCGCAGGTATATTTTCAATATGGTAAACCAACTCGCCCAACAAGCCACTCTACGAATACATGCTTTCGCGCAGTTATAGGAGAAAACGTTTTGACGCGTTCACACGGACGCTTGTAAAACTGATGTGTTCAGATCTAGCTAGTTTTGGTCTAAACCAGCTTGTTTCATTGTATTAAGCACGAATACATGCTTTTCGCGCAGTTATACGAGAAAAAGTTTTGACGCGTTCACATGGACACTTGTAAAACCGATGTGTTCAGATTTAGCTCGTTTCGGTCTAAATCAGCTTGTCTCGTTCTATTAAGCACGAATACATGCTTTTCGCGCAGTTATGAGAGAAAAAGTTTTGACGCGTAACACATGGACACTTGTAAAACCGATGTGGTCAGATTTAGCTCGTTTCGGTCTAAAACAGCTTGTCTTCGTTGTTTTAAGCACGAATACATGCTTTTCGCGCAGTTATAAGAGAAAAAGTTTTGACGCGTATCACAGGTACACTTGTAAAACCGATGTTCAGATCTAGCTAGTTTTGGTCTAAAACAGCTTGTTTCATTGTATTAAGCACGAATACATGCTTTTCGCGTAGTTATAGGAGAAAAAGTTTTGACGCGTTCACATGGACACTTGTAAAACCGATGTGTTCAGATCTAGCTCGTTTCGGTCTAAAACAGCTTGTCTCGATGTAATAAGCACGAATACAAGCTTTTCGCGCCGTTATGAGAGAAAACGTTTTGACGCGTTTCACATAGACACTTGTAAAACCGCGTTGTTCAGATTTAGCTCGTTTCGGTCTAAAACAGCTTGTCTCGTTCCATTAAGCACGAATACA
>JARKHS020025292.1:0-39368 GCA_030143305.2 Amblyomma americanum
CTCTTGGTTTTGTCGCATCTGTCTCTAGGTCCTTTTGTGTTTCCTCCTTTGCCCATATTTCTCAGCCCTTGAGCCTCGAGGAATTGGTCTGCAGTGTCGGCGAACTCTTCCAATGAACACAACTTTCTGTCGCGAATAGCGCTAGCTTTGAGCTGCAACATGCTAAAAATTGCCCTGTGACAAGCTTGTCACGCATCCCTTCAAAACTCTTTTCGTGTTTGCCATATCAAGCCACCTATAGAAATAGTTGGTCAGCCTGCAGGAAAACCGCTTAGCGGTTTCAGAATCCTCAGGTTTGGCGGTGCGAAATCGCTCACGAAAACCCTCTGCCATAAGCCTGAATCTTTGGAGGAGTGCCTTCTTGACTTTCTCGTAGTTTATGGAATCAGCAGCAGGCATTCTCCCGAACACATTCAGTGCCTCTCCGACTAAACACATGCTCAATGCCGTGGCCCATACACTACGCTCCCAGCCTTGCCCCAAAGCTATCCGCTCGAATCGTTGCAGATATACGTCCAGATCATCTCTTAATTTTGTCATCAAAAGGAGCCATCAGCTTTCTTGGACAAGCTCTGGCCGGTCTAGGAGATTCTGTACTCGCTAAGGAACGCTGATCATTTTCCGTGATCTCAACATATCCTCCCACGACATGCGCATGATATGGCCCCTTTAATGGAGAATACCTAAGTAATCTGCTATTTACTGATGACATTGCCTTGCTAAGTCACTCAGGATATGAACTGCAAAGCATTATAAATTAGTTAGACAGGCATATCAGAACGGTGGGTCTAAAAGTTAACATGCAGAAAACCAACGTAATGTTCAACAGTCTAGCAAGGGAACACCGGTTCACAATTGGTAGCGAGCTACTGGAAGCGGTAAGGGAATAGATCTGCTTAGGGCAGGTAGTGACAGCTATACTCCGTTTCAAACGCCATGTGCAACGCTGTCAGAGCTAGCGCTATTGTTTACGCTGCCTACATCCGCGACCAAAAAGTAGTCATTTGTGGTGAGCCAAACATAGTAAATACTTTGCCTGTAGGCTTACCACATGACACATTTATTATGATTTATTAAAACGCTGTCATTATTTATTATCTTTATTAAAACGCTGTCGCTTTTTCGTGCCATAGACCACTCGGGCACAGAACAAGCGCGGAGTAACACGCCTTTCTTTTGAAGCGAAAAGCTTCACTACGCTAGTCAACACCGCGCTTCGCGCGAGCCGGCGTATGTCGGAGCACGAGTGACGTCACGCACGACGCAGGTGGCCGCCGCGGACTCCGTCGCCTTTTCTCTCTCTCTCGCTCCCCAGTCACACCGAGCCACAGGTGTCTCGCCACTATGCAGTGTCGCGCGTTTCCTCAAAATGCAACTTTCAGTTTTCTCTTTCCTTCCCTCTTTTATTCCTTCCTTTACGGCACGGTTCGGGTGAGCCGACGGCGTTCATAGAATTCATTTGCATTGACAACTTTGCAAAGGCTGTTCATTTTCACGAAATGAAAGGCGCACAACCGGCTCCGTGGTCAGTGGAGACCTCAATCTCGCTTTCATGTACATGGCGTTGGCGTCAAATGCCTGCTTTGATTGCTTTCCGCACACTGGATAGGCAGCGCGCCCTCCCTGCCACCCTGGGAGGTCGCGTGCAGGTTATGGTTGATCGCGAGAGATTATACGCCAAATGAACGCTGCGGCCAGATGCCGCATGTCAGCCACAACGCTGTCAACACTAATTCATTCATTCCACATCTCTATCTCTCTCACCACGAATCAAAGCACGAATGAGGCGTCCACGTATCCAGGGGGCCAGTTATGAACCCTTCCTTTGCTCAAAGCCATCGCCGTCTAGAACATTGTCAACGCCAACGAACGCAGTGAACGCCAATATCTTTCGCTTTGGATATCCTGGATTAGCTCAGCTAATCTAGATTTTTATTTTCCCGTCCGGACTATTTCCGTACCTTTCACAGCGTTGCGCCTGATGTATAAAACGGAGTATAATCCGGATCATACTAGAAGGATAAGAATAGGGTGGAGCGCATATGGCAGGTTCACTCAGATACGAATGGCAGTTTACCAATATTCCTCAAGAGGAAAGTGTAAAAATTGAAAATTGGTTTTTGGGGAAAGGAAATGGCGCAGTATCTGTCTCACATCGGCGGACACCTGAACCGCTCCGTAAGGGAAGGGAGTGAAAGAAGGAAGAGGCGCAGTAGTGGAGGGCTCAGGAATGGATTCGACCACCTGGGGGATCCTGGAACTTTCCTGTCCATCTGCTTGGTCTGCTGTCGCACTCGGCACATCACTCACGTGACCTTTTCGTCCGCGCTCCGGTCTAGTAGACCGTGGTTACCGCTCCAAACAAGATGTTCAGACAAGACACCCCACCGAGGTACGGCCTCTTGGTGGGTACACGAATAATGGCAAGGTTTCACCGCGAGATTTTAGGCGATTTTCAGTGACTAGTTAAAATTAGATTTTTGTTTCCTCCGATATCGCACTGCTTCCTTCTTACAATATGGCATTTCTTTTCGAATATGATCTCACGACACGTGTTTCGGTCAGTTAAAAACGTCGAGGCAGGGTATACAAGGCACGGGTATCCTTTTCAGAAGCTGCTGTTTCTCTGAAAAGGGGACTGGAGTCTCATTAGCTCCTGAACTCCGTAGCTCCTGCAATGCGCGACTAAGTCCTCGCACAGCAGCAAACACGAAAGGGTTCGCGCAAGTGCCAGGGAGGAGTACACAGAACGCAAAGAAATAAGTTTTATTTTGAACATAACGACGCTTGGCAGCTTGCTCGTGGAAACCAAGGTCCGCCTGCACGGGCCACAGCACCTGCACACACGCCACCCCCAACAAGGGACACCCACCCATCCCACACTGCTGCTACGTGTGTAGAGGGTTCGCGTGCAATGTGTTCTATGGCCAAATCCACCAGTCATTGACACCAAGCGCAAGCCTGGCAATCGAACCGAACTAATGACTAGTGAAGCTGGCCGCTCGAGTGGCACTAGACTGACAACCGCTATTCCCCGTGTAGTGAAGTGTATAGAGACGAGCAATGAAATTATTCGTGTTGGGAATCTTGCAGCCATGCGCTCTTCTCTCTCTCTCTCACACACACGCACACAGACAGCGCACACAAGCATCCATTCACATTTGCTCGACCCCGTGTCAAAATCGTGTAAGAACACTAGAAACCCCACCAATTCCCCATTTATTTCATGTTGTACACGGCAAATACAGAGCAATACAAGCACATTTAGAACACACAGTTAAGATTAAAACCCTAAGACCCTAGCAGTTAACCTACAGAAATTAAAAAAAAGCTTTGAACGTCGAAGGGCACTGAGCGAAACTGGCAATCGAAGAGGAGTCTTCACTGATGCTTGAACCAATCGCACGATGCAAAAATTGCGCGCGACGCGAAAACCGAACGAGTGAAGACCGCAAGCTAGAAGTAACGTGGCCAGGCACCCTCAGAAAACCAGGACGCGAACTCACCTTGTTCAGGGCGGCTCCAGGATCCAGAAAACCGAAAGCGGATCGCGACTAAGCGCCGACGATTGAACGACACATGACACCCGACAAATGACTGGACGTCTTCTGGGAAGCCTCCGTGCGGGAAGCAGCAGGCGAAATTAACTTTACTGCTGTCTAATTTGTACAGAGTATGGCGATACAGACAAATGCAAAACATTGCGTCTCACAGCTCCCTAGCAGAGTATACAAAATAAAAGGTGGTCTCGGAACAAAGTGAGAACAAAGCGTTGCACAGTGAAATTACAGCCCAAAGACAGGGCAGCTTAACCAGAGACCGGCTTTCAGTGGGGCCCGATGCAAACGTAGCATGTGCACAGCCCCCGGCGTTGCAAGCAAAGCTGAACCCCGAATCACCACAGAGGCTAGGATCACCGTGGGGCAAACGTGACACAGAAAAAAAAATGTGCAGGTGGGTTGGGTGGTCAGGGACGGGATACGTACCATGAGATGGTGTCGACTGCTGATAACCGGACGGGCCGGCGATAGCAGGAACGCCGGACGCGTCCGTGGCTGCCATGGCGGTGGACGCGCTGTCCCCGGATAGCGCGGCGGCTGGGGAGGCGGCGACCACAGGTGCTATGGTCTTGTCGTCGTATGGTGTTAAACTATTTGGTGACGGCTTGATGTCTACTGCAAATGACAAGTTACGAGGCGGTGTCAGCAACAGGGCCGAGAAACTTGAGCAAAACTTTGTTTACCTTGACTCATGATAGAAATGTCTGAAGGCAGTGAAGGTTGAGCAGGAAGAAGGGCAGAGTTGTCGGATGTGGACCCTGTGTAAGCAGACAGCTGTGACTCGTCCCCTACTGCTTGTGACGATGAGGCAACATCTGGGAACACTGGAACCTGAGAAGAAATAAAAAAAGGCGTATCGCAAGAACTAAGAACATGTTTGGCAATTGTTACGGGCACAGACTCTTAAACGGGGAGCACAGCAGCAAGGGGCCACCTACGTTCTCGGTCGTCGCAGATTCCTCCATAACGTCCAAAGGCTCCACATCGAAGTCCGCATCGTCGCCTTCACCCGCGTTGTCCCAATCGAGTCCTGAGTATGCTGAGAGATGCTGGCCTGAACACTTGAACCGTGACGAGCGCCTGAAGGCACGGCAGTAGACGACGCCACATTGGAAGCCCGACTCGAAGGAGACGCGGCGGGAGGGTTGGTCATGTGATCACTAGACATACTACCGTCCTCAATAATTTCGGGACTGTCGGGCACCTTGATACGCGTCGCCGGCGGAGCGTCTTCAGAGTCGCTCTTGTTGGAGTCGCTAGGTGAGCGCCGCCGAGGCCGGCGGCTTCTCTTCCGTTTACTGAGCGGCGGAGATTCGGCACGCGGCGAACCCACGGGTCCAGCGTCCGCAGCACCTCCACACTGGTACGACACCATTTTGTTCTGTTGGTGTCCTCCACGAGACCCTTGACCTTCAGAGTCTCGGCAGTCTTGAGGAGCGCCATGAGATCGTCCTGCGACACGTCTACCTCACCGCGGTACATGAACTCGACTATCGCCCTCAAGTCCGTGTAGCGCATGTCCTTCAGTATCACAATAGGATGCTTGCAGGGATTCTCGGCAAAAAGCGCTTGAAAAAAAGGGCTGCAGGCGGAGAGGACCATCTTGTGTGCCTTCAGCGATAGACCTTCGCACGCCAGCGTAACGTCCACCAGAGCTTCGTTAGACAGCATTTGATAGAACACGGCCAGCATGTTCGACTGGTGGTTGTTCCACTTCAGGCAGAACTGTTGGGATCCCATCGTCGTCCGAAGTGGATGCGTGGCTGCAAAGGAAAAAAATTGCTACACGCACCCGTAGAACAGCCATGCGGCACTCAAATCTGCAACGACGCGGATCAAGCTGTAAAACTGGCTGAAAGCACAAAATCCTCAAATTCACGTCAAAATTGCAAAGGAAGCCAACCCAAACGCCAGTGTCGGCGTCAAAAATTATAAACCCAATCGTAAAAAAAATGGGCCTAATACTTTTGTCGCAAGTCCGTGCGGCCTGGGGATAATTAAGAATGGCGAACGCCAGGTTGACAAGACGCCACGCCTGTCTTCCGTCATTAAGCTGGCCTCCCGCCTCCCTCATGCAAATGTTCACTCGAATGGCCATATTGGCTTCCGCAGAAAATATTTCCACCGGGCAAGTTAACGTACAAAATTTTACTTAGCCGCAAAACTCGCGCCTACAGACCTGAAACAATGAACCCCACCACTCTAGATATTGCCGCAGAATCTTGTAACTGGCCTATCAAACGCGAACTCCGCAATCCAGACGCGGCGAAGGGCACGGAACTGATTAAAAAGATGGAATGTTGCAAATTAAGGAGTCGAACGCGACTAGGCCAAATTTCTTTGACTATTCCAAAACGGTCACCCGAGCCTCCAAGAAAAAAAAACGAATATCCGTAAGCAGAATTTTTGAACTGTCAGAAGAGCGCTAACAATTATGTGCAGAAAACGCGTATACATGCTATTAATGGCAGAAAGCTGAAGTAAATCAGGAATGCAATTTTAATAGCCTGGCACTCCCTAAAACGGAACCGCAAAGCTCCCGCAAGCGCAAATACGGTCGAATATGGCCGACGCTTCTCCCCAGAACTAAGGCTCTACAGCGAGGCCTAGCAACGGGCGAGGCACGGCGTCTCGCCGCCATTAGACAGAGCCTCACCAACTACACATCAAATATTTTAGAATGGCCCTCAAAGTTGGTATGGAACCTGAAAACGCTGCACTTACCCCCGAAGGACGCCAGGAACGCGGAAAAACTCGGCATTTACCCCACGGTACGGTCAAGGCGAGGAGCGTCATTCAACGCCCCGCACGAACGCAGTTGTCAGGAAAGTGTCGTAGAACTAAAAAAATGCCTCACTGATACGAGAACGGTAGTCCACTACGCGGAATTTTCTGAAAATACTTCGGAACGGCAGTCTAGCTTCAAAAAATCAAGGCGTAAAACTATCAACGGTCTTCCCTAGGACGAAAGCGCCCAACTGAAAAAAGTCCCGCTAAAATGCCAAAAACCCATCTAAATGAACAATAGTTGACTAAAGCAAGAATGATAATTATACTAAGGCAACATTTGTGAAAATTAGCTATGAACGCGTCCCAAAAGGAATCGAACATTTAAGCCTTACATACCTGTACAAGACTAGGCGTTCGCGTTGCAGCGGCTCAGCGCAGATGCGGCCTCACAGCACGGCGTCTTCGAGTCTACTGACGGGCAGCCGGCGGAGAGCAAGCAAACGCCAGTGGCGCCAGTAAGCGCCTCGGCCAATCAGCGTCCTCGACGTGGTGCCCTCTAATGACGGAAACCTTAATCAACACTAAAAAATTGGAGGATAATATTTCGTTTTTGAGGAAAGGAAATGGCGCAGTATCTGTCTCACATATCGTTGGACGCCTGAACCGCGCCGTAGGGGAAGGGAAAAAGGAGGGAGTTCAAGAAAAAAGGAAGAAAGAGGGGCCGTAGTGGAGGGCTCCGGAATAATTTCGACCACCTGGGAATCTTTAACGTGCATTGACATCGCACAGCACACGGGCGCCTTCGTGTTTTGCCTCCATAAAAACGCAGCCGCCGCGGTCGGGTCCGAACCCGGGAACTCCGGATCAGTAGCCGAGCGCCCTAACCACTTAAGCTTCGTCTTTAAGAGAGACGCGACAGCGTGTCGCAGCGTTGCCGAGGGGTACACGGAGCGCCATCGCCCGTTGGGCGCGACGCGTGACCCGTTGGACGCCTGTCTCACATACCTCGGCGGACACCCGAGCCAGGCCGTGAGGAAAGGAAAATGAAATGAATTGCTTTTAAGGAAATGAAATGACGCTTGCCTCACATTTCTCGCTGGACACCCGGCTAACGCCGTAAGGGAAAGAAAAATCGATCAATCAATCAATCCTTAACGCTGTCGCGTTAACATCCCTTCCCTTACGGCGCGGTTCAGGGGCCCACCGAGATGCGCCATTTTTCGCTCACTGCCAAAGACGCCGACGCCGACGACACCGGCTTTTCTGCGACACGAGCTGCTTAACGCGGTCGCGTTAAAATCTGGATGACGCTTAAGCTTCGTCTTTAAGAGTGAGACACGACAGCGTGTTGCAACGCTGCCAAGGAGCCCACGGAATACCAACGCCCGTTCGGCGCGACGCGTGGCCCGTTGGAAAATTTAAGGAAACGACGCCTGTCTCACGTATCTCGGTGGACACCCGAACCGGGCCTTTAGAGAAGAAAATTGAATTGAAAATTGGTTCAAAGGAAATGACGCCCTGTCTCAAAATTCTATTCCCTTACGGCGGTTCAGGGGTGCACCGAGATGTGCCATTTTTAGCTCACGGCCAAAGACGCCGACGACACCGGCTTTTCGGCGACACGAGTTCCTTAGCGCTGTCGCGTTAATACGTCAGTCCCTTTAACGGGTACAGACATCGATGTTCCATTAAAGCTGCACTTATCTCCCCGCATCCAGCGTCCTAGTACCAAGCGTTCATTGCCAGTGAGCCTGCGTTCATGCCAACACTGCTTCGTTTACCAGATATTGCACGTGGTGACTTCGTCCCATTTGCTCTTGGTTTGTGAATAGCGGTATACTGACCAATATCAACGAGCAGTGCCAGAAAGACACCAATGCTGACAATGCAAAACATGCTCTTTATTTCTGAAAAAATGCTAGAGCAAGTCTTGACATACTGCAAGGGGAATAGTCACTCTAGACGCAACGTTGACACAGCTAGTGCAATTCACCAGGATTTTGTAGCCCTCCATTCACCGATGGTCAGACGTGAAGGCATGCTGGTGTCCTGCTCCATCTAGACGGCGGCCAAGTCCTGATACAGCTCATGTTGTCGCGTGATTTATGACGGGTATCAGGGGACCTGATCACGTCGCATACCCTGAGAGCTATCCCAAAGGTCATGCCCATGGTATTTATCAGGTAGTCCTCAGTAAGCAGACGCAAAGCTCTCCTGACGGTTACCTGGGCACTGAATTCTTCGACACTGTGTGTGCAGCTTGGAATTGTCGCGATGTAGGCAATAGCACTCGCAACCGTCCAACCACGCGGGTTCTCGGCAGCCAGCAACGCTAGATGCTCCAGCAGGTTTTGCACTTGCTCCCGATTCAGTTCCTCGTGGTTAACCATGTCCGCCTCTGGATTAGGCTCAGCACGGTCGATCCTGGCAGCTGCCGGCCTGAGGTTCCTCACGCCAGAGTCCTCCTGCATAGAGTAAATATGCTGACTGTAGAGCAAGAGCTCCACATTCTTGCAACAGCAGTGGCAGCAATTATGGCAAAGCATCAGTAGCCAAATTATAGTGCCTATACGAGGCACAACGGCCAAATATTAAAATGCAGACTAAATACAGGGCGTACTTAATACAGTTAATTCTGCTAATAATAGCGCGCAGGTGTACATAATCTAAGCACTACGACCGAATATTTTCTGCAGACAAAATACAGCGCGTGCTCGCCGGCGTCCTACGTCTACAATCATGTGATCACTTGGTTATAACTAGTACCTTCATAGCAGCATTGAAAACCCCTTTAAGATTCCATGGTGCTGAAATGGGCAAAAAATGTTCTCTTTAATAATCCTTAAGCGGGAACGGCGCCAGAAAATATTTACTGGGAAGGCGGTGGTGGTGGTAGTGGTTTTATTAAAAATAATAGCAAAAAGGAAGGAAAAGATTTTTGCTAGCCTCGGCATCTGCCATCGATACTGAAGCACCTGAACTGGGGCAGCGGAAATAAAGGATAGCAGGCAGAATGGAGAAATGAAATGAAAGAGGTGAGGGGACAGGAAGAGAGGATAGGGGGAAAAGTAATATGGGAGTTTTATTTTTTGTACAGGCGTGATGTCTGAGGGACTATTTTTGCTGTTGCCCGTCGCGTCCCCTTGAATAATAATAATAATAATAATAATAATAATAATAATAATATTAATAATAATAATAATAATAATAATAATAATAATAATAATAATGAATAATAATAGCAATAATAATAATAATATGAATAATAATAATAATAATAATATAATATAATAGTAATAATAATTGGTTTTTTGGGGAAAGGAAAGGGCGCAGTATCTGTCTCATATATCGTTGGACACCTGAACCGCGCCTTTAGGGAAGGGATAAAGGAGGGAGTGAAAGAAGAAAGGAAGGAGGAGGTGCCGTAGTGGAGGGCTCCGGAATAATTTCGACCACCTGGGGATCTTTAACGTGCACTGACATCGCACAGCACACGGGCGCCTTAGCGTTTTTCCTCCATAAAAACGCAGCCGCCGCGGTCGGGTTCGAACCCGGGAACTCCGGATCAGTAGTCGAGCGCCCTAACCACTGAGCCACCGCGGCGAAAATTGGTTTTTGGGGAAAGGAAATTGCACAGTGTCTGTCTCACATACCGGCGGACATCTGAACCGCGCCGTAAAGGAAATGATAAAGCAGGGATTGAAAGAAGAAAGAGAGAAAGAGGTGTCGTAGTGGAGGGCTCCGGAATAATTTCGACCACTTGGAGATCTTTAACGTGCACTGACATCGCGCAGCACACGGACGCTTTAGTATTTCGCCTCCATCGAAACGCAGCCGCCGCGGTTGGTTTCGAACCCGGGAACTCCGGATCAGAAGCCGAGCCCCTAAGCCACTGAGCCACCGCTGCAGGTGCGTCCCCTTGGCGCCGTCACTGAAATTCAACGCTTGTTGAACCTCGTTTTGAGCAAGTATCGTAGGGGTTAATTACAAAGCGTCTTCTCCGCACTTTACCACCCTTCCTTCTGGGACACATTGGTATCGACCGTATCGTTCCCCCCCCCCCCTTAAGTGCCGACTCGAGGTAGGACTCACCGTCTTGGTCCGCGCCGATCGAACAGTGGCTTCGGACGCGGGAGGATGTGACACGTAGTCAGGCTCCGGAACAGCGGAGGCAGTGTGCGAGTATCCCACGGGATCCACGCTCTCTACGCCCTGCTGGCGAGGATCTCTTATGAAGGGACACGCTTCTGAGCCTTGTCGGGTTGTGTGCCCGTTGATAACAACCAGCGCAGCTTGAGCAGGGAACAGCTGATCGGGAATGTTAAGAAACAATGCGGACAAAGCAGAAATCTCTGCTGGCCATCCTGCGCAGTGTCCTCGACAGTTCGATCAGCGTCCATGGCAGCGGGATGTACCGCTACTGGAAAGCACCGCTGTTGATAGCGACCTCTTCGATCACTGGTAGGATATCATATGATGTATGAAAAGCAACCGTTCGCGATCGGCCCTTAAAGCAGAATGACTTCAACCATAACAAGCCTACGTACCTTGTTGCTGTTTGCCTTGGTCACATGGCACATACCCACGGCGGGGGATTGGCCAGGGTTCAGTGGGGAGACCCCACTGAATAGGGTAAACTGGTGTCAAGCTAATGATTGCGCCTTGGGTGAAATTTCACAGTAATTTAAAAGAAAAAGAAGAAACAAAATATCGGGAGAGAATATCTGAGAATTAAATAATTAAATGAATGAAAATACCCAAACGCTCTTTCGAATGCGAAAATTTGGAAACAATTAGCAAGGGAATCTGTCGGTAGCTGTTATATAACTATGGAGGTATTCGCAAACTTGATGCAATGCAAAACCCCTGGCGCTCGCGCCGAAAGAGAGGAGGAGGGGAACCGACAAACTGAGACCCAACTTCGTAATGGGAATTTTTAGCTGTGCTCTCCTCTGATGCGCAAATCTCCGGCAAGAGAGTTAGAAATGCTCCAATGTCTCTACTTCACCACAAGCCGCAGAAAGGTTTGTGGCACTGAACCCGCATCTACATAAGTGATGATTTAAACAGGGAATCCTGCACCGCATGAGTGTCATCGCTACCTCACACTGCCGGGTTTTACACGCACGAGTCTTCCATGGGTACATGAGATGTTGGTAGTCAACAGTAGTGAGTAAGGGACCGTTTCACGCGTCGGTTGTAAACTGAAAACGCTAAAATCAAGTAATACCGAAAAGAACAAGATTAGGGACGCTACAGGGAACTGGTGCATTTAGAGCTGATTTTGCCAAAAATTCTGCTCCTTCATTTTGTAAAATACCGCAGTGGCCTGGTATCCGAACGAAGCGCACCTCTTTCACCCATCCAAAAATAAAAAAAAACCAATTAGCGCCTCAAAAATGCGTCTCGTGTGGACTCTAGCGCCATAAAAACAGAGACAATCTGAGAGGAATACCACCTGAGAAACAGTTGTGGGAATTTTCAAAGCGGCCAGCCCCAGACCCATAAAGTCTACTAGAAATATGGTTGTGTAATCCGGGACTCTAACGAAAAAGCGCCACGAGAGAGACTGAAAAAATACCAACCTCTGCATTTCCGGTCGGCCCCAGACGCATCTGTAGCAATTACAGTATGTTGCGGGTACTGGGCAAGGTGATCAAAGAGAATTCCAGTTAATGTCCTTGCAGGCAGATGCTTCGTATTATGTGGGAAAATATAATCAAAAGGAATATCCACAGGGAACGCTGCCCAACCAACTCTGCATACAAAATTGAGATCCACACCAATGTTGGATAAAATGTCCTGAGTATATACAACTTGAGGGAGGCGGAACCTTGACCAATGAGGAGTGAGAAAAAGTGCTGGGTGCGAGACGAAAATAGGTGTCGCCACACCAGGAGCCGACTCAAATGGCCGCAAAAAAGTCCTGACAGTTAAAAGGTGAAAAGCGGGAGTTAAGGTCGGGAATAAGAGCCTCCAGGTACAAACTGCGGTAGAAACTGACTGAGGGAGACCTAGGCAGAGGCGCAGTGCGCGCCTTTCTAAGAGCAGCAACGGATGAAGCTTATATTCAGGGGAGAGAGAAAAATGTATGCAGCCAAACTCCAAAATGGGTCTGACATAGGCTTTGTAGAGAAACACAAGCGTGTCCCGGCGCATGGCGAATTTCCTATTACTTATCCGTAGTTGCCTACCTAGTGCGCGCTCTCCTCTCTCAACGTTAGTGTTGATGTGGGGCCGCCAATTCAAATTGGCATCAAAAATGACGCCTAGATACCTCCACGATTCTACCTGCGGTATGCTGTCCGAGCGATAGTCGTAGCGATATATATAGAGGCATGTTGGCTTTAAAAACCAGCACGCTGCTTTTGTGCGCATTTAATACCAAATTTAATGTACTCTAGCCAAACCTCGAGCGCATTGAGGTAATCCTTGAGAGAACGATATAGGGCATGAATGTCTGCTGCAGAAGCAAAGAAGGCTATGTCGTCTGCACAAACATATACTGTGACATCAGGGTGCACAGGAATGAGGCACATCAGCAAATTGAATAGGAGTGGCGAAAGTACACAACCTTGTGGCACGCATCTGGTTTGGGCATAGGTGTCTGAGGTGAAGGAACCGTCAGAGCAAAAGAACTGCCGTCCTCCTAAAAATTCACGGATCCATTCATAAATGTAGTACGTACGGCGGGTGTAATAATGCACATTTAGAGAGAAGGATCGAATATTCAACACTGTAGTACGCTTTAGCAATGTCAAGCGTCACTAATGCTGACACTTCTTTCTTGCGCATAGCAAGGCGGACTCTGCTCTCTAAATCGACATGGGCAGACCAAATGGAGCATCCCCGGCGAAAGCCAATCTGGGCAGAGGTCAATGCGTTCACTACTGAAACACGCGCGTATAGGGGGCTGCGCACAATTCTTTCTATGAGCTTTACCAAATTGGATGTTAGAGCTATCGGCCGAATGTTAGCAATATGGAAGCCTTTCTTTGAATCTTTTAAGAGCAATATTATTTTCGCCACCTTCCAGGAGTGCGGCAACCATGCAGTTTCCTAAGACGTATTGACCATGTCGAGGAGGTCCTGAGTGAAGTCTTGCGCTAATATTTTCAACATACCGACCGTAACACCATCCCAACCCGGAGCTGTGGATTGCATTAAAGAAACTGCAGTTGTTCACTCTGATTTGTCAACCACAACATAGTCTGAGCAGAGGTAGGGGGCGAACAGAGGGACTGTACTCTGCTCCTGAAAACGTGAAGCAAGCCCTTGAGCAACGCGCTCTAACTCATCTTTCGCCTCATGTGGAGAGAGCACCACCGGGCTGGTTAACTGCATGGCTGAGGAGCAGAGGTGGGCAACCTCTGAGGTTTCGACCTCATGAGGTCGACCTCAATCTCAAAATGACCTCAACCTCACGTCTTGAGGTGAGGTCGGAGACGGCTTGACATATTGTGAGTGAGGTCAGCAAATCAGACCTCAACCTCGCGAGTGAGTTTGAGGTTGAGTGATGTCGTCATTCAGTGAGGTCGGAATTTTGAGGTCGAGACTTTTTGCAGTTGCCACACCTTACGCCGACGAGTGCCGATTACGAAGCGGAGTTGCAGCGCATCACTGCAGTGTTCATGGAATGACGCTTGGTGTTAGGGTTCCCCTGTTTGGACAACCGGATGCCACAGTTCCCTCTTAGCTGCCGGTGCTGCACCGTAATGTCCGTTCAGTCCGAGCCTACAGGAAGACGCACCCCTCTGGTCTTCCCGGAAGTAGTGTTGCTGTCACAGCACGCCACTCTCCCTCCTCCTTGCACCGCTGGCGTAGCACCTGGCTGCCTGCCGGTCGGCTCAACCTCCCAGGAGCGCGCAAAGCACGTAGCTCACGTTGACCCGCCGTAGCTCTGTTTGAAGCCGCAAACAAATAAGTTCTGTCCAACAAGCATGCAATAAATTCGTCGCAGCGCGGATGGCCCAAAACAAGACTGCTTCGTCTTCATGCTCGTTGCCGGCGCTGACGTCATGGCTCCTGCATTGCAGTCGAATAAAGGTTATCCTGGTGTACACTACAAGCTGACTTAACAGAAACTGGACTAGGCGGCACATTCGAGAGAATGTGATTCAGGTGGTTCCTGACATGGACACCTGCTGATTTTATTAAAAAAAGCACGAAGCAAGAAAAACCTGTATAACACCGTCGAAGCTTTCGACCGGTGACTTCCCCTTTCGAATCTCACACTAATTCTGTATATTTCCTTTACGTAATGCAAGCAGATGGAAATATAATTTCGCTTTTTTTATCTTTCGGAATAACCTGTCTTTGGTCTCCTGTTACTTGCTCCTTCTCGGAAATTCGCTTATTATGCCGAAACACCGCAACACGAGGCGAACGCACTAGCATAGCGGTGTTGCAGTGGCGAAAAAATCTATGGTGATGTGGTAGCTGATTCCTTTTCCTTTTTTTAATGAAGATGTGTGAATGAAAATGATTACATACTCTCGATGCGCTACTGAGTCATCGTTTGAAATCTTTTAATATGACGCTTATTGGGGCACACTGTTGTTCGCTTCTGTTTTTAGTGTGCGATATTTGTTTGTATGTTTCTAATCATTCTTTTTTTTCTCTCGTATAGGATCAGTTAGGTTGGCGGCCTGCCTTGCTGACGGCCAGGCACTACACGATATCTTTATTTTAACTATAATGCAGGGACACATATCGTTCATCTTAAACGGCTTCGCAGAATGCTCGCGCGGTGCTCGTGGGTAAAAAACGTCGAGTATGCTTCTGTACCATTGGTTTGTTCAGTTTTGAAGGAAAAAATGTGATTGACTTAAAGCAGCTTGTCTCAGACTGGCTGACAAAATTCTACCCAGAATTCTGTTGAGATGGAAGAGTACTTATGCGGTTTTTTTCCCCGGGGTGGGTTGGTAAGAGGGGGGGGGGGGAGGCTCGGAAAAATATTCCGCTGCGAGGAAATTTGAGAGAGTAATGGTGCTCTTGACAAAGAGCGGTTCACGCTGCCCATTCTATGGCAGTTATTTTGACCCATTTGATTTTAATAGTTGGCGCAGTGTTCGTAGACGTAATCTAGCCCTTTCTAAATGCCTCGGGCTAACCGAGTCATCGGAGAGTTTTCATGATTTTGAAACTATTGCGATCGCCACCTGGAGGGAAGTAGCGGAAATGGGGGAGGGTCTTGACCTGCCAGGAACATCAACATCATTCTCCTTAATTATTCGTTGCAGGTATTCCTATTTTCCCGCACAATAATTGTCTTCGGTTGCTTGGTAATGTACAATATTTAATCAATATTCTGGCAACATTTAATTTGGTAGGGGTATATCAGACTACACTGTTAGCATCATCATCATCACCATCTTCTCGAGAGTCAAAGGCATTTGTCGTTGCATGATCTTTGCAGTATGATATCCATGAGAACTGGCGCGTTTACCTGCTGAACAATCCGAATGTAATTAATGTGGACCGAGTTGTGGGCACTCCTTGAAATGCGTCATGCACGCATGTGTACTAACGTGGGATCCATATGGATCTTCAAATGGGGGTGGAAGGGGGCGGATGGGGGCCTAGTATGACGAGAAATTACATCGTTGTCACGTTGTCATCGTTGTTCGTTCTGGAGCGTTGGTTCTTGCGCCGTCGCCGCTTCTCCTCGGCTTGCGCCGCCGCTGTTGCGTACTCCTCCTCTTCGAACGGGCCCTCTCGCCGATCGCGCGGGAAGCTCCGCCTCCCGCGGTGCCCGTCCTCCTTTTGGGCGGGCACTCCCTTGCTCTGCGCCGGCTGCCCGCCTCCTCCGGGCTGCCTCGCTACTGCTGGGACCATGGCGGCCTTACGCCGTTCCCTTCGGACGCTCCTGGAGGACACTACCATCCACCGCCGCAGTGCCAGCCTGGGTGTTGACCCAGCTATGTTCCTTCGCCACCTGGAGGATAGCGTACAGTTCCTGCTTGCTCAGACCCAGCAGGGCCGCCGCCTTCTCGATGCCCCTACCAACATGAAGGCCCCCAGGCGCCGCAGCCCCTCCCCTGCTCCCAAGGTGACAGACTACTCCCCGGCCCTCACTCGCCTTCGTGCTAAAGCCAAGGAATTCCTCAAGGCCAAGGAAACCGCTGCCGCTGCAAATCTCCCTCCTCGCACTAAGAGGAAAGCTCAAGGGAAGAAGATTACCTCCCCTCCTGCTCCCCTGGACACATCGTCACAGGAGACTACCTCCTCGCCACTTCCTGAGCCTCAACAAGAGCCCCACCTTCCGACTGAGGAACCCACTGTCATCTCAGTCCCACCCCAACCTGAGGCCCCGGCTGTGGTGCTCTCCAACTCAGCCTCCCCCCAGCTTGACCATCCAGGCCTCCCAGGGGTGGACATCGTCCACTTTCCCCCCTCCCACGAGAGGACACTGCACCTTCCTGTCCCCCCCCCCCTCCTACTTCGGACGGCAACCCCCAGCCCTCGGAATCTCCTATACAGGAATGGCAAGGGGACACCAACGTAATTGAGCATCCCAGCACCCACCCAGCAGCAGATGCATTCACCCCGGATGTCCATCCCACGGCAGAAGGAGAGTGGACCACTCAAGTAACTCGTGGGCGCCGCCGTCGTCCTCGCCGCCCTCCCCTTCCCCCCGAGACAGTGGACGGACTTGTGGGGACTATCCTCTTCCGCCCCCAAAAGAAGGGCACCTCTTTCCGGCAGCTCTGCAAGTTCCGCATAGCTGCCGAACTCTCCTCCATCCCTGGAGTCTCTTCCGTGAGGGTAAACCCCGCACGCAATATCGTCGCTGTGGACGTCCTCACCACCCAGGCAATGGAGGCCCTCCTGGACACTCGCAGCCTCGTCGGTGTACCCGTTCGCCCGCGACCTGCCGCGGACAAGGGCACCTCCATGGGATACGTCCATGGCATTCCTGCGGACGTTGGGGATTCAGACCTCCCTTCAGCCATCGAGGCATCCGTGCCTATTCTGGGTGTTCGTAGAGGCCCGCCCAACACACTCCAGATCCGCTTCGGGGCACCACTCCCGCCACCCCACGTTTCAATATTCAAGCTCCGCCTGCCTGTCCGTCCGGCCCTTCCTCGTCCCATCCAGTGTGGCCGATGCGGCCGCCTCGACCACGTCACGGCCAGTTGCACCCTGAATGAACGCTGCCGCCGCTGTGGACGCCAACATGGCTCCTCTCCCTGTGACGCCCCTGCACCCCGCTGCATTAACTGCGGAGGGGCCCATCCCGCAGACTACCCAGCATGCCCACGATGGCAGGAAGAGCGACGGGTGGCAGCGGCCGTCAACGCAGCAACAGAGCCTGTCTCCCGGAGAGCCATCAGAGCCAACCTCCGGACAGGGGATGATGTCCTATGCCCAGGCTCTCAAAACCCGGCCAACACCTGCTGCTCCTCCCCGGCCACCTCCACCCCCAGAACAGCCCGCAGGCACACAAAGCGACCCCGCGCCTGGCCATCCTACGGGCAACACACCCCCAGCCCTCCTAGGAGGGCATCTCGAGCATCTGACGCGGACTTTGGCAGCTACCCTCCAAGCCATTACGCTGCTCCTCCCCGCGGCGTCCCAGTCGCCACCGAGTGTGGCTCATGGACAGCATCCACAGCCAGTCCATCATGGCTAGATCTCCACCAGTAACCCCCCGCCCAAGGGTTCTCCAGTGGAACTGCCGTTCCCTGCGACCACGCAGAGCGGAACTTATCAGCCGCCTTGAGGCTGACCCCTCACCCCGGATGTCCTTGCTCTTCAAGAGGCTTACCTCCGTCCAGGGGAAATTCGCATTCCTGGCTACGTGGCATACAACAGCAGATCCTCCTGCCTCCTTACCACGTGCTCGGCCGACCCCTGTCTGGACCGTCTACACCCACCAGGAAGATCCAGAGCAGTACTCTTCGTCCGCTCTGACCTCCCTCAGGCAGAAATTAACGTTGACGATGCCACAGTGGCGCCTATGGAGTGTGTGTGCGTCAGAGTCCGTCTCAGGGGTGTCGACACTGCTGTGGCAAGTATCTATGTCCGCCCTGTAACCCCATGGGACGCCTACTCCTTGCCACATCTTGTCAGCCTTATAGGCGGGGACTGCCTCCTCTGCGGAGACTTCAACGCTGCTCATCCGAGGTGGGGCTCCCGCAGAGCTGATCGCCGCGGCCGTGACCTTACCGCTGCCCTGCGTGGTACCTCCCTCCACATCCTCAACTCTGGTGTTCCCACTTTCGTCCGGAGGGGAGGTGTTCGCTCGTGCATCGATCTGAGCATCGTGTCTCAACGGTGCGTCTATGAGTGGTGCCCCTCCCCGGATACATGGGGATCTGACCACTATCCCATCGTCCTCAGCCCCAAGCCTGGAAGAAGGGCGGACGGACGCATCTACAAAGTGATCCATTGGGACCGCTTCCGGGACCTTCTTGGCAGCCTACCGCTCCAGGGCGATCTCTTGGCACATGTGGCAAGGTGCGCGGCAGCAGCAACCATCACCTGCGAAGTCCCCCCTCTTCAGCCCGTCCCTGATCTCATGTTGCTCCACCTAAGGGCCCAACGACGGCAGATAGAGAGAAGGGCCCTCCGTACTGACAGAGCCGAAGACTGGACGGCGTACAACCGTCTTGACGCCACCTGCAGACGCGAGCACAACAGGCGCCGAAACGAATCCTGGGAAGGCATTTGTGCCTCCCTCGTTTCTGCCCGCACCCCAGCCAGGGCTTGGCGTCTCTTCCGCTCCCTCCTCGCCCCTCGGACCCAACTCCACCCCCACCTGGCCATTGCTGTCTCCTTGGGAATCACCTGCCAGGAGCTGGCGGAACGGCTGGCTGATGCCTTTTTCCCCTCCGGGGACTCCCGGCCACCAACCCAGGCTCCTGCCCTACCTGCCCCACCCCAAGGTCCTTCACCTCAGGAAGCTGGCATAATCTCCACCTGCACTGCGCCCTTCACCCTCCGGGAGCTCTCGGCAGTGCTGACCCGCTCCAGGCGTCGCACTGCACCCGGCATAGACGGCATCACCTACCAGATGCTACGTAACCTCGGCGAGGACCACCGGACCAGTCTGCTGTCCTCCTTCAACGAGGTGTGGCGGACAGGTATCCTCCCCGATGCGTGGAGAACTGCCCTGGTCGTTCCCGTCCTGAAGACAGGCAAGCCCCCATCTGCCATCAGCTCCTACCGGCCTGTCTCCCTCACCTCTGTTCCCGGAAAGGTCATGGAGGCCATGGCCCTGGAGCGCTTGTCTTGGGTGGGCAACGTCACCTGCCACTTCCCGGAACAGCAATCGGGTTTCCGTCACCATCGCTGTACCGCTGACTCCATCGCGGACCTGGTGTCAACCCTGGAGGACGCGAAGCACAGTCGCCATATAGTATGCCTGGCTCTACTGGACATACGAGGCGCCTTCGACAACATCCGCCACGAGGCCATACTGGAGGCTCTCAACATCATGAGAATCTCCAACAACCTCCTCCAGTATGTCCGGGGCTTCCTTGCTGACCGCCGAGGGTGCGTCCGTCTGGGCAATGCCACCAGCTCCCCCCGGCACATCTGCCGTGGCGTACCTCAGGGAAGCGTCCTCAGCCCCCTACTCTTCAACGCCGTCTTGGCCCTCCTGCCCAACTTCCTGCCCAAGGATCTCCGTCTACCCATCCACGTGGCCATCTACGCGGATGATATCGCCATCTGGTGCCGTGGGCCCCGCAGATCCAGGGTCCAAACCATCAGAAACGTGCAGCGGGCCATCGATGCTGTCGCCGTCTTCTTGGAACGTGCAGGCCTCAGCATCTCCCCCTCCAAAACACAGGCGATGCTTCTCAACACAAGGGTTGGCGCCCGCCCTGGCCGGACCTTCCTCCACGTTGGTGGCCGTGACCTAGCCTGGAGCCGCCAAGTGAAATACCTGGGCCTGCTCATCGACGTTCGGCTCACCTGGAACCCGGCAGTAAGCCACTTCCTGGCCCAGTCCTCCAGGATCCAGGGGGCTATACGTAGCCTCCTAGCCAAGGGCAATGGCATCACCCCCAGGCTGGGACTCCAGCTATACCAAGGCATGGCCGTCCCGCAGTTCACCTACGCACTACCGCTCATCCGGCTCACTGTGAGCCAATACCTGGCCATCGAGCGGAAACAGCGGGCGGCAATACGACTATGCCTTGGACTTCCCCGCTCCTCTCCCGTGGCCGCCACCCTGGCAGAAGCAGGTACATGGCCTCTGGAGCTGCTATCCAGGCGCACCTCTCTCCGCCACATCGAGCGCCTCCACAACGCGCCCGATGGCCGCCCCCTTGTGGACCGCCTTCTCACGAGGCCCAACTCCAAAATGGGTCAGATGGCCCAGTTCTTCGAAGACCTCGTGGGGGGACAGCCTGAGTCCTTCCCCCTCCCTCCTCGCCCGGACCTTGGACACCTCTACGAGGTCAACCTCTCTCTACCTGGCTCCCGGACGAGGCGGGACACTCCCGCTGTGGGCTTACGTCAGGAGGTCGCTGCGGTTCTTCATGCTGAACCCCCTGGCACCGTCACTATTTTCACGGATGGCTCCGTCCTCCCAGGACCATGCTCATCTGCGGCTGCAGCCTGCACAGCCCCATCGCTCCACTTGAGCAGACAGGCCAGGCTTCCTTTTGTGGCATCGTCCACAACCGCAGAACGTGCCGCCATACACTTGGCCGCTGACATCCTAAACCAACGCCCTGGGATCAAGGAGGCAGCCATCTACACCGACTCCAGGGCAGCCCTCCAGCTCCTCCTGAGGCCATTCAAGGGTCCTCCCATCGCCCGCAGGCTTGCTTGGCGGCTCGACGCACTGTGCTCCAGGGGAACCCGCATCCGTCTCACCTGGGTCCCGGCCCATATCGGTGTCCAGGGCAATGAAGAAGCGGACTCCCTTGCCAAATCTGCCCACTCTCCGGGTACTCCGCTCTCCAGGAACCTGTGCCCCTTGGATCTGGCAAGGAACACAGTGGACCGCCTCCTCCTCCTAGATCACCCTGATCCCAGGGTGGCAAACGGCCATCCCCCCCATCCACTCCCAACTCGAGGCATGGACTGCAAAGAGCGCAGCCTCCTACTGAGACTCAGGGTAGGCTGCGCCAACACCGGCTCCCGCCTTTTCCGCATCGGCCTCTCTGACTCCCCGGGTTGCTCCTTCTGCACTTACCCGGAAGAGACTGCCCAACACCTCCTGTGTGTATGCCCTGCCCTTGTCTCCGCAAGGACTATCATGGAGGCTGGCTACCGCTCCCTGGGCCTCCCCTGCACATCAGCGGACCACCTTCTCTTCCCCGGCTGTCACAATCCTGCCAAAGCCCTCCGGCACCTCCTCAACTTCCTGGAGGCCTCCGGCCTCTCTGGCCGCCTATAGGCCACAGGGGACTGCGTATGTCATTCGACATTATCATTGCGGCTGCGCGCCTACCCTTTCCTTTCAATCTTTTTTCCCCTCCCCTCCTCTTTCTACGACACGCCGGCAGTGGGCGTGGAGGCTAGTCCTCCAGTAGACAAGCCCGTGTCTCCCTCCTTTTCATCCTTCCCAACAATCACTGAAGAAGTCACGTGAGATGTGTTTTCATATTACAGCGTCGTCACTTAACTAGGTTTGACGGCACATTACATCGCTGTCACGTGACCTGGTATGACGTCACACTCACTTGGTGTTATCACTAACAACACTAATTAGTCTTATCATTACCTAATTATATTAAATAGCATTAATTGGTTATGTGAAGTCATCATCTTCGTCGCGTGACTCATTGGCTCGTGGTGTCGCACGGCGCCTTTTGTTTTTTTCGGCATTTCGGCGTCGAAGAGACAGTTTTAGATAAGGTGCGCGAGTGCTCCCATCTCTTAAGTAGACTTCTCATACTCCTCGAAAAATGGTAATTTGGGCGACGCATCAGATATATAGCTGTTCCAACCTTTTGAAGACGTCGGGCGGTGCGCTGTACGACCTTGCTAGCAACACGTGCTTCTGTTCAGACTTCCTCCAGAACTGCTCTCGTTCCTTGGCAGCGGGCAACAATGTATGCGGTAGGAATTCGCGTCATAAAGGAAAAAAAATTGTTCACCTGTGGTGCACTCTGCAGCGATGTGCAGCCCACAGGGTGTCAGCGCGCCACTTGCTCCTGGCTCGCTTGGTGTCGCTAGGCCTTGGTGTCTCAGCAGAAAGCACGTTCAAACGATGGATGGATGGATGGATGGATGGATGGATGGATGGATGGATGGATGGATGGGTGGATGGATGGATGGATGGATGGATGGATGGATGGATGGACTGACGGACAGACGGACGGATCCTTTAAATCGGGCGGTGGTTCAAGCCACCTAGCCATGACTTATGAAATTTTACTCTTCTCTTGATTTTAGCCACCAATCAGATAACCTTCGCTTGGTTACTTCTACCCGCTTAAAATCTACTTTCCCTTCCCTGTCCTTAAACCCCAATGCCTTGGATAAATCAGCCCCGCTGCTTTCCGCACTGCTAGGGTGATGCCCTTTACAGAAAAGTATCAAGTGTTCAGCCGTTTCCTCCTCCTCTCCGCACGCAATGCACAACGTGTCTATCTCGTGGTACCTGACTCTATACGTCTTAGTCCGCAAAACTCCCGTCCTGGCCTCAAACAACAAAGAGCTTCCCCTACAATTATCATAGATATTTTCCTTGGCAATTTCCTGCTTAAAAATCCTGTATGTTCCCAGTGCTGATTTGGTCAGCATCCCTGTTTTTCACAAAGCTCTCTCTGTTTCTTTAACCTTTTTCTTAACTGATAACTGCTGATTTGCCCCCTACTGCTGTCCAGATATTTGCTTGTCAATTTTCTACTCCGCTGTCTCCAGTGCTGCTGTGACTTCGGCGCCCTCTCTTGTTAGTCAATGTAACTAGGGTGAGGAAGCATGAATCGCGGGGAAGCAAACCAAAGGGAACAAAGCAGGGAGAGTCCCCACAGTACATCACTCTCCTCCCCCTTCTTTCTTTCTTTTTTGTCAGTAGCAGTGTGGATGATTCTGCTGTGCTCTGTTTTTGGACTCATTCTGGCTGTAGTTTTTGATAAATTTCTTTGTGAATGACACTGTTGACTGGCAGTCCAGTTTTCTCTATTGGTTCAGCACATTGGCAGCAGGTACTTCTGAGCAAAACATGCATTTGAGCCCCACAGCAAAAGCAAATATGTATGCAATGGACACTTACTCTGTGCTCTGCATGAGTCATGGATTGTTGTGGAACCTGTGCTCTCAGCTTCCCGCTGTTAGATAGTAAACGTGAATAGCTATGCTGCTGCAGTCGGGGGCGGATTTATTGGGCCCTGTTAGAGAGGGCTGCCCCATTTGTAGTATGTATTCCTTGAACTTTTTTCGCTGAAAAATGGGATTTAGCATGTTTTGCATTGTAAAATCTTTTGAGCAGTCGAACCCCCCCCCCCCTTTCCCAACCCTCCAAAAATGCGCCCATGGCTGCGATGGGCTTAATACCTTCACAGTGATGTCACATTCACGTAAAAAATTGGCAGTGAGCGCTAGGCAAGGAATATGGCTCTGCAACTATGGCACTAGTCAACAATCAAGAATGTTTGCAAGACATTCTTGCCTTGTAAAGGCACTGCATGACAGGCACTGATCTGTGCCATAAGCGGTGGAGAGTTGTAAAGCCATGTAAACCTAGCGTTTTCTGCCTTAATTCAGAGACGTTCAACTGTGCGAACTAGGTGAATTAAAAGGCAAATGCAACGGCTGATTTCACATGGTATTCAAGCTAAAGCAGTAGCAGACACTTATTGTGTCCTGTGCAAGGTATTTTGTATTTTTTCTTTAGCACACAGGCTGCGCAAGAATTTGCTTTGGTCCAAGTGTTGAGCTTCCTGTTCAAAATGATTTGGTGTGCCAAAAACAGCACTCGGATAGAGCATAGAGGCCTGTGGATTCTGTATTCGTAATGGCTTGGTTTTTTCTTTAATTGTGTGCAGATGTTGGTTCACCGGGAACTGGTGACCTGGCACAGCCTGCAGACGATCCCTTTGACGAGTTCCTGAGCGCCGCTCCGGTCACGACTGCTTCCGCCACGACCCCCGTCACCGGCGCTTCGGACGCGTCCTCCACCGCCGAAGAGAAGGCCTTCTTTGGCCAGACCACACCGGTGGAGAATACGACCCAGCGCAACGTGCTCACCAAGGAGTCCATTCTGTCTCTGTACAGTACATCTCAGCCGGCCCCTGCAGTTGGTGCCTATGGGGCAGCGCCGGTGGCCCCCGCGGGGATGCCAATGCAGGCCATCTATGGAATGGCTCCGGGTGAGACACGTATCTCCTCTGGGCACGGTGTCAGTGTAGTTGCTTGTTTTTCATGCACCAGTGCTTTAAACGCTCTGAAATAAGCTAAGTTGTTTGCTTAATGCCCTCTTCTGGTAGAAATGATTCGAAAGAAGTGTAACCGAGACCCCAAAATTAGTGCGGAGTCACAACGGATGCATGATTCAGCAGCAGTTGCATAATAATCGTCAGTGAGTGAATATTTTTCTGTGGAGTATAGACATGATCATTACAAAAACTTGAATGGAAGGTTTTCCTCCCATTGGGTTATTGGTTTTTGAAGGAGTTGTGGTCGAGACCTTTTTTGAGGCCCGAGCAGGTTAACTGCCCCCTTACTATTTTTATATTTCCAGTGATTCCCCATGCTGCGGTTAGGTTGGTATCAATTGTGGAGTTTGCATCTTCATTGACTGTCACTTGTTTGTTACTGTGATGGCAACCTCACTTGTATTCCATAAATCTTAATGGACAGTCTGTGACTGCCTAAAGATTCATGTGACGGTCTGTGAAATTATCTTATGCAAGATGCAAGGAGAGAATCTCAGATCTTGCCTTTGTGAATATAGCTGTGTTGCTGTACATGGCCTGTTATTTGTTGACTGCTGGCTATTAACTGCTGCCTGTTGCCAGTGGCCTATGCTGGCCACTATTTTATGCTTGCAGCGTAGAAAAGCTAGCTTTTGAACCTTGGAGGTTCTTCTGCAACTGCAGAACAGGGTGATTGCAGGCACAAGAACACGGCAATAAATGCACATGTGAGGCAGCAACTCTAATTTGACAGTGGTGTTTTGTACTTGCGCAAGGATTTCAAGCATTAAGTGTCACACGAACTGGCTGGTATCCAGCCATTTTTCTAGCTAGCTTTGCCTTTCTTGAGGTCTTCTGTGTCCTTCACTGTACAGCTTTTAGCAGCCATGTTACCTCCATTACTGCTGCTAAGGCACATGGCATGACAAAAAATGCATTGCATTAAACTTGGGTACTGTGTCGCTTGACGGGGCAAGTGGGTATGTCTGAGAGTCGTTTAGTAAAGGACATGCGGACCAACAGGTCGGTCACATTAGGCTATGGAGTTGGTGCATTCATGAGGAGTAGGCTTACCGTATAAACGCATGTAAGGGCCAAATTTTTGGGGTGCGGCCCATACACGCGATTTTCTAAAGAAAAATCTTCTTCAAGTAAAAACACGTCAATCTGGAATGCGCGGCATTTATTTACCGTTCAATCATCACTCACGGAGTCTTCAGACTCCGAGCTGGTGCTGTGTTCAGGTAAATGTTCAGCCCACAGGAAGTCGTCTTCAGTCCCGTCTAAACTGTTTGAAATCCCGGTCACTTTGAAACTCCGGGTTACAATGTTGGTTGACACAGAATTTCAAGCAGACAAAATCCGTCCAAGCGCAGTCACAAGCGGTGCCCTCTTGAGCCGCACTGTCGGCGTCTCGTCGTGATTGCCATTGGCCATCTATTCCGAATACTGCCTTCGAAATTCAACCTTAAAAGGCCGATTGACGCTGACATCCAGGGGTTGCAGCATGCCGGTGAGGCTGCCCGGTATCACGTCCATGTCTGTGCTGATACCGCGCAGGCATTCCTTAACCCTGTCCGTCAAGTGACCGTAGAAGCTGTCCAAGACGAGGAGCGATTGTCGGGCCAACATGGCGCCTGGGCGTTTCTCCCAAACGCTTTTTACCCAGTCGAGCACAAGCTCATCCTCCATCCAGCCTGTTTCTTGGGCTCGAACTAAAATTCCCTTGGGGAAAACGTCTTTAGAAGTCTTTTTCCTTTTGAGGACGACATAGAGGGGCAGCTTCCGCCCGTCCGCGGTGACGCACAGCATAACGGTGCACCGTTGGCACTCCGCGCCGGTTGTCCGCACGAAAACTCTTCTTTCCTTTCAGTTCAACTGTGCAGTACTCGGGACAGTCAGAACCACACGGGGCTCTGGTCGGCGTTCGCTATCTGAGACAATATATAGTTGTGCTCACGACGCAGACCGATGACGTACTTCTGAAAGCTGAGCACCTTGTCGGTGTAATTGGGGGGGGGGGGGGCAGCTGCTGGCATATCGTGGTCCTTTGCCGAAAGGTTAGGCCCTTCCTCTTCAGAAATCTTTGTACGCAGCCGGCACTAGCTTTGAAGTCCTCGCGCGGTATGCTTTTAGCATGCGCCAAGGTTTGTGCCCTCACGCGCAGCATGTTCGTTGGCAAAGCGTAGCCGTTGTTCTGCACTTTCATTGCATAGCATAGCAGCGCTTCTAGCTCAGGAAACTTGCATGGCTTGCCCCGGAAAGCGCGCTTTTTGGAGCTGGTATTCTTAAACGCATCCCTTTGGTTGCACCATCGTCGGACGCACTTCTCATCCATGTCAAATTTTCTGCCCGCGGCACGCTTGGCGTGTTCGAGAGCGAACTCCACTACTTTCAGTTTAAAGCCCGCCATGTAGCTACTGAGGTGCTTGCCCATTGTGCTACAATGACAGTGCTCAGAGGCAGTTCATGAAAAAGTGAAGAAAGATAGCACATGAGAGCCACAACTATGACGAGCGACCACGCTAACACAACCACCAAAAAACACTTGCTTTGACAGCCACAACACAACAAAGTCGGACCTGGCGATACCGATGCCGATACGGATAGCGGAACCTCGCGGCAGAAGAAAAAGATAATGATGATGATGACCTGCGGCCTCGGGCGCCATCCATGGGTGGCACCTGGAAGCTCTTGTGCGCATGCATTTCGGAGGCTATTCTCGCGTGGGTCCTGGAAAGTTTGAGTGCGGCCCTTACACGGATTTTTTTGTTGTTGAAATATTTCATTTGGGAAAACGGGGTGCGGTCCTTACACGGGTGCTACGTTTACACGCGTTTATACCGTAATTTCTGAAGGGCAGCATCTTGGCATCTGTCACGCGACTGTGGTGAAGGGAACCAGAAGTTTTTCCACATTTTTGCCCAAGGGCAGCACTGTGCAAAATCGCGCATCTGTCACCTGGGAAGGCTCTTCATTTTTAAGTTCACTAGCTAGTTTAGGCAGTGACTCAGTTTTGATATTAATAATAGTTACATGCTGTGGAGAGCCCCAGTGACAGTTCGAGGTGCTTCGTTCAGCTAACGACCTTCAGTGCAGTGTTTTTTCTAGGCGATGTTGATTCCTTGCACAGAGAGCAGATATTTTGTTTCCTGAAGCACACATATCACCTATGGGCTTTTGTTATTTGTGCATTCTCTGTGTTTCTGAGGTAGTTCCTTATGTGCTGCTGCCCTACATTGCTCTCTTTTGTGCTTATATGTTCTTGTGTGCTGCTTTTTGTTGGCATTGCAGGAGCTGGCTACATGCCGCCGAACGCATTTCTTCAAGGCCTTGCATCTATGCCTGGGGCTGGCATGCACCTTCCTCAGGTATTGCCAAATTGTGGTGTGAGGTCTTGCTTTAAAGAAGAATTTGTGCTTGTGGTATTTAAATAATTTGTGGCGAATGTTGGAGAATTCATTACTGTGAGTTTTTTCAGATTGACTGTGCAGCAGCTGAAAACAAGCTAGCTATCTTGTTAAGGCATGAAGTGGTCCTTTTCTTGAATATTGGTGAAAATGCAGGAATATGCCAAGTGGCAACAACTTGCAAGTTGGATCAGGCAGGCATTGGTTATTTGCCATGGCTCCACAGATTTCTGAAAGGCATAAGCATTTTCAAACATTGATCAATTTAACATTATGCCACATAAAATTTACACTGAAGACAAATCAAAGTTGGCCTGCATCTATAGATTACCACATTCTAATGGCTACTCTTTCTGAAAACAGCTTTTATGAGCTAGAAACAAAAGAAATCTGTGCATCACCACAACTGGTTCGTTTTCTAAGCTTATGGCAATGGCATTCGCAGGATTTTTTTTTGGGAATCACATAGGGTGGGCTTTTCCTCCATTCACTTCCAAACTGTGACCACAAAGTCCTTTTCGTACTGAAGTCAGGAGTTTGGATCAAGCAGTAGGGGAAAAAAAATTGGGCCTGTGCAAATATTCGATAGTTTCAAACATTGAATCAAATAGTAAACTGTTCGATATTCAATTCGATCAGGGTGTTTGGTATTCGAAATCTCAGAAGTGTTCAACGCGAGGGAATACCATTTCTGGAACTCTTTCTTCATGCTGTTTCGGTTCAGCATACCTCCTTCGGGATGGCAGCGTGGCGCTCGTGCGTGCTACCAAAGCCCTGACTCCATGCCGCAAGTCTGCTTTTATGCCGGAGCAGGTCTCCACGTGCTTGTGGCAAGGCTTGAGCAGGTGTAAGTGCGGTGGTCAGATCTGTACCTGCTAGGTATCTGTAACTGTAACTGGTACAGTGGTGTGCATCAGTAGATTTAGTGCAGTGCGATCTGCTTCCGCGCACCACCAATGTGTATGTCTGATTGGTCCTGACAGGACCAGGCATGCAAACAGCTGGCTGGCGCAGTCCTCAGTGCGATCTGCACATGCCTGTGGAAGCGGATTGTGTGCTAAATTTCTCTAATTGGTGGATATGCAACTCCCTTGACTTCCTCGAAACGAGTCTGAGCTGACAGCTAGTGCTGCAGCCGCTCTTCTGCGCGTGAAATTCGTGAATCAAGTGCGACAGTGAGAGCATGAGAGGAAGCTGGCATGGGGCATGTGGAAGTGAGTTCCCCTTTCAGACACCTGATGCTGGGTGGCACTGGGCACGTACTGCAAGCATCTGGTGGATGTTCCTGGAGTCCTCGCTTAAAAGTAATAGCTGTGCAACAGCACAATTGCAAATGAGACTAGCATTCGGGGGCCTCATAGGTCTCGCACCCAACAAATACATCGGCTCTGCATGTAAGTCGATCTCTGAATTTCCGATGGCCATTTTTGCAGGACGTCGACACAGCTTCAATGAGTGTGACAATGCTTCAGTGCATTCTTTTTTCATGTAATGGCCTTGTTTGTTCATAAAATACATGTCTGAAAATTCCAATTGTGCCATTCAACCTTTTATGTGCCAAAAGTATTTGAAATACAGGCGAATCCCACTTCAGTGAAATTCACGCTACTTGTGAAAAATTTAGGTGAAGCGGAAGCTTTGCCAGCACAATCAGTCCTTAGATTGGTCCCCTGTTTTTGGGCGAAATAAAGAGTTCACCACCACCAAGCGGTCATGCGTCGGTTTTCATCTTTATGTGTATATATCTGCACATTGATTCCGATTCTGCAGGGAATGTCAGCTGCACTGTTGAAAGTGTGAACTGTCTTCGGCAGCTGTTTTTGGTGAAACCGAACTATTGAAATGCACGGGCATATGTGGGTGCGCCAGAAAAGGAAAAAAAAATCGGCTGCTGACTTGCAAAAAATTCATTGAAATGGTACCTTGCTCCAAAAATTGTTCATTGTGGGGGGGGAATCATTGCATTGCCTTGTATGGCTTGCTGACGGGGAATCGGAAGTATTTCGTTGTGGCAGAAATTCGCTATAGCAGTGTTTGACTATTTTTGCTTCGAAGTTACTCGAAGGAAATTTCTATTCGTTTTGAATTTGTTTCGAACCAAATAAGCACTATTCGCACATCCCTAAAAAAAAAATGATTTATTTGTAAATCTCGTCTCCTGTTGCTGTCAAACAGCAACATAGCCGAAAAGAGCCAAGCAGTCGGGTATTACCAAGAACCGAAAAATTAATGAAGTCCTCAGTGTGTGATTTTTTTTTTAATAACAGGCTATGCCACTTTTCTTTCTGAAGATAGTAGTTAACATTCGTTTCTCAGCTTTAGTTACGTTTCATTCATAGTTTTTGAAGTGCAGCGCTAGTATTGCTATCTGCACTGCTGCATAATGTCTCAAAGGGCAGACCTCAGCAGCAGAGTGTCGCTTTGCAGCCACAACATGTGCCAGTGGTCGGCAGCGATGGTTCCGCGGGTGAAGCACAGCAGTTCCACAGCAACCCCTTCCTTAGCAACAACTACACAAGTCCAGTGGCTACACAACCTGCCAACTTCCACTTGCCTCAGGTATTTCACCAACATATCATACATGGCTAACAATGGGGGGTGTGTGGAAAAATTGATTTCTGGCTATGAAGTGTATCCAAGTGATGTGTAGTTGCAGGATTTGATAAAGTACGGTAGATCCCGGTTAAGATGAATTCTCAGATAATATGAACGTGTGACCATTTGTTCGGTTTCCCACATGACTCGGTGTAAAGGAAATTCTGCTTAAGGCTGACTGTTTCGCATGTCCTTCAGTTGCGACGAACTGTCGCAGCGACCGCGAACCACGACGACCCTACATAACTGCACCAACGGGGCATCTGCACGGCACTGCCATGGAAAGAAAATACTGTATACACCTGCATAATGAACCTACCGTATTTACACGATTTTAAGTCGTCTCTAATGTAAGTCGACCCCCCCTCCCCCTCCCCAATCACATTTCCAAAAAAAACAAAAACTTCCGAGGTTGTTTAAGCTTGGCCTTGAATAGTTGAACGCGATAACATTATCCAGTGGCCGCCGTTCATCGCTAGCCGCGCGCCGACGTGCTCGTGGGCACATTCTAAAACGAAAATGTATTTGTCACTGGACTATTCGTCCACACTTGCGCCATTGTCCTCACTAGCGCTGCCGTCGTGATCTCTGCTGCGGTCCCACAGCGGTCCCACAACATCGCGTGGAACAGCGGAGAATTTTCCTCGCTGCAGCTGCCACACTTGTATCACCCGTTACGAACATCAAACTTGCGGCCTGGCGCGCGGCTGTTCGTTTCTTTGGCGTAAAAAATGGCAGCCATCTTGAATGTAGCCATGAACGAGGGCCGGTCGCTTGCCGGACCTGGAGCACAATTGATGACTGACGGAGCAATACATTAAAAACTTGTGAAACACGGCCGGCAGTAGTCAAATGCGTGAGAGCCAGAGAAACTACGCGTGAATGGCGTTGGCTCTTCCGTCGGCTATTGACACTCCCCGGCACCGCTGCCCTTCCGAGTGGGGGTGCTGCCTTAATTGGAACAGCGACCCTTCCATCAACTATCAACGCTCCCTTGAGCGCTGAGCGCGCATTTGAAAGTAAAAAGAAAACTTGTTGGACGCTTGAGCTTCCCTTAGAATGCGATTGCGTTATCGGGCCGCCACCGCCGCTTATCAGCAGCCACGTGTAGGCTGCCAGTTTGCTGTTTATAGATAGCCGCCATTGGCCGCCGCCCTCCTGTGCGCTGCGAGGGGATGCCAGTTCTGCTCGTTGACATAGCAGCTGCTCAAGGCCAGCACCAAGAGCGATGCGACAGAGCCACGCAGCAAAAATGCAACCACGCTGTAGCATGCCTGATATCTCGTTTGTCTCGTCTTTACTTATAGTGCGATGTTTTCGTTTCAATTGTAAGTCGACCCCCCCACTTCAGATTTTCAAGTTTCAAAAAATACGTCGACTTACAATCGTGCAAATACTTATTTTCTAGAAATGTTGACTTCAGTTTGAGGGGAGAATTCATTACGTGGGAAAAAAGTTTCAAGAGATTTTTTTTTTTGAAAGGGTCGAAATTTTATATACCTTCGTCCATCCGTCCGTCATCAACATACGCACGTGGTCAGATGCGTTCCTGCCGCTTGTGTTTAGCATCGTCCATTTTGACGCGATCCGACAATTTTGTGGCAGTCGGCGGCACCAGCCAATCGCGGCGAGATAACGCTAACATGCTGAACGCCGGCCCTGAAGGTCAGGCGCACGTTTTTTACCCGAGGTTAAAAAAAAAAAACTCGCAGAATGGTTATGAGTGGGTAATGCGAATGTTTAAGCCTTAGCTAAGAGCACACATCTTGGCGCTCTGCCAAGTTCACCAAGCGCACGGCACCTCCGCCCGCCCCCTGGCAGGAGGTCTCTTCAAAATATAAACAAGCGGTGATGTTATTGACAGGCAGCATCTCAAACTGCCATGGCAAGCAATATGCTGCACATCAAATATTTTACCTTCTTTAATGCCCATTCTCGTTACTGTTACTGTTGCGTGATGTCTTGTGTCTGTGCCCTCTCAGCTGCAGCAGCAGATGGCGGGCCTGCAGCTGGGCACAGCCAGCAATGCTGCCTGGCCTCCTACAATGGGGCGCATGGCTGCCTCGCCCTACGGGGTTCCTGCCAACATGGCCACCCCCTGGGCCACCCTCAGCAACCCTGCCCACCAGGGCCCCACGCTCTCTACCAACTTGTGGCAGTGAGGCTGGTGAGTTGTGTGCACACAGTGACTTTGACCTCAACAGCACTGCTCTTTGACCAGGCAGACATTCAGTGCAAGAACTATGAACATTTGCGTCCATTTGGGCTTTGAAGAAACGAAAATGTCACAATTTGAACAGCTAAAGAAACTTCTTATAACCATTTCATGAAGTAATTTTCATTCCGTAGTAACAACGACAGCTCTGGTGTAAACAAACCGACCCCGTTCTTTTTATGTGCCACGAGTCTCGGGTTTTGCTCCTTTTTACCTCTTCGTACGCTTTGCGACAACCAAGGCAAAGAAATACCTCACAAGTGCCGCAACAATAATAACTGTAAACGAAACCACAGTGTGCACTGGTATGTGGAAGTTTTTCCAGTGGAAAATGAATGCTTCTGAAACAAAGTGTGCATCATTGCCCATAGTCTCCCCGTCATCGCTGTCTGTGGATTATACCGGACTGCAAAGTACTATTTGAATAAGCTCAATTAATAACAGTTCTTGTTTCAATATTAGGCTCATTTCATTGCTGCTTAATAATAATAATTGGTTTTTGGGGAAAGGAAATGGCGCAGTATCTGTCTCATATATCTTTGGACACCTGAACCGCGTCGTAAGGGAAGGGATAAAGGAGGGAGTGAAAGAAGAAAGGAAGAATAGGTGCCGTAGTGGAAGGCTCCGGAATAATTTCGACCACCTGGGGATCTTTAACGTGCACTGACATCGAACAGCACACGGGCGCCTTAGCGTTTTTCCTCCATAAAAACGCAGCCGCCGCGGTCGGGTTCGAACCCGGGAACTCCGGATCAGTAGTCGAGCGCCCTAACCGCTGCTTCACTTCATGTTTCAGTGTTGCTACTCCTAGTGCCATCTGTCAGGCCACATGCTCACTACTCAGTGGTCATTATTCATCTTGGAGCAGTGGTGCATCTGGATGGCCGTTGCTTCAGTGGCCATTAAGACTGTCCTGTGCAGTTGTGTTAACTGAAACAAGCCCTCCTGTTTGCACTTTTGAGCGCTTTAGTAAAAGTCGCACATTTTGAAATATTCACTTCTGTGCTGCAATTACTGACGCAATGGCAAGTGCAGTTTCAGCTGAGGTGACGTCAAAAGCATTAAGTTTGAGTTTAGTTGGTCCGTGATTGCTTCGAAGTGAGATGACTCAACAGGAAAGACTGATCAGATGTCATGCAGCCGTCGCCTCCACTGTTGGAGCTCTGACTTATCGGGGCACAATGAAAGGATTTGCGTGAGGAGTGTGAAGTTGTGCTTATGTGCATTGCAGTTTATATTGTGATATTTACATCACTGCAGTTCGGTCTCGATGATTTTAATTCTCCGGGGACCGAACATGTGTTCATTTTGAACAAGGGGCCGGTGCACTGAATTGCCGTCACAGTCGCGGCAGACGCGTCGCTATTTAATGTCACTTGGCACATGCAAACCTCTGTTGTGTTGAGTAAAAGAACACACGTGCGTTTCGCACCAGCTGCTGTGAGGTGCGCATGCATCGATCAAGGCTGGTTCATGGGAGCATTTCGCTGCGATATTGTGTACGAAAATTTTTAAAGCCGTTCGGACACTGGCTTCAATTTTCTGGCGACACCAATGCTAGGAGACAGCCAGGCCTGCACTCTACCATTCGTTTTTGGAAGCAGCCAGTGCCAAGCTGCACTTGAACTGCCGGAACTGGCACTGCACGCTCGCGGCACCTAAGCGGCACTGCTTCAGGACTTTACAGAACTGATGCAGTAAGTGCAGGCAAATCGAACGGACCTCTTGTTTCCTGCAAACCAACACAGGATTAGCTTTGTATAGTTTTCAAACTAAATTTTGTTCAAGGTTGCACTCATTTATAACTTTGGGCATCGCTAAGCACAAAAAATAGTACTGAACACAACGTCCACTGCATCATCTGACCAGTGAGTGTTTTTGTGGACCGGTATCCTGGGGTACCAGAGTTGGAATGTGGGCCTAGGGGCTGTTTGCAGTTGGTGCACTGGGATGTTTCACAGATAAGTGTTCTCACCAGTGTTTGGCACGTGTGTTTGGTATCTGCAGGTGCCTGGTAGGAGCAAAAATTGGCTGCATGTGCACTGCTCGGTCGTCACTTCTGTTCTCCCCCCCCCCTCCCTTTCCTCCTCGTGATGGGCAGATGATGGCTTGCTACCACGAGGTGCCACCCCCACCCCCACCACAATTACCCTGCATCTGAGCTTCATGGGGCGACTTCCTGGAAGTTAGGAGAAGTGAACGACGAGGATGCCTGCGCGAAACATGGAATCCCGGTTGCAGGAAGAAGCGTTCTGTCCACTCTTGCGCTAAGTTATATTATTTATGCCTGGTTAGGTGAGGGAGGAAGAGTCCATGCTGCCACAGTGCCCACAACTAGTTCTTGAAGCCATTTTTTTTAAGCCCCCCACCACTTTTTTTTTTTACTTTTGAAACATGAGAGTGAAATAATTGTACAGTTTTGCGTAGCTGGCGCAAAAAAAAAGTGAAGCTAATACTGCTGTTTGTTTTAACTGATTGAAAAGGAGCTGTATTTGCTGCACTGCTAGGGAATAGAACCTGTGAATATATGAGGGAGGACAATGCTTCTGGGCTCATTCTTGTGCTTTGCTCGGAACTTCTTTACAGTTGGTTCTTTACAGTTGGTTTTTCTTTCTTACTAGAGCCACAGCCACCATACTGTTTTTGTTTATATTGTTTTTATATGATGTTTACAAAGTGCAGTTGTCTGTTGCCTGATTTTTTTCTTTAACTCCCCGTTTAGCAAGTCTGGCTTGAAAATGAGCTTGAGTAGCTAGAGCTTTTAGAGTGGTTAACTCCTGGCTACTGATGTTTTGATGCCCGCAGGCTGTGCGCATTTAGGAGTAACCTGGAGAGCTAGCATGGAGGTATTGCAAAATTTGCATTGAAAGCACGAGGCAACTTCCAAGAGCACTGTCCCTGTTTTGTGACTGAGTAAGCGTTTTGATAAAGCTGTAGCCGTCACTTTTACAGTAGATTGTTTTTGCATGAATGGAAACTGTTGCAAGGTTTTTCAACTGTGCTGTTGCATACATTCCACTTGTTGCATATTGCTTTGTTTTTTACGCAGTCTTGTCTGTACATAGGCAAACAGAATGGCTAATATCACTTTGTAAAACACTTTTGTTGTACAAGCTTTTTCACTTTTTTTTTTCAAGGAATTAAAAGTGACATTGTGTTGAGAGTCTTTTGTGTGAACTTCTAGAATCCTCTAGTCGGATACAAGGCAAGAAGTGGCTTTTCCCCGTCATAGGACCCCCTTCCGACCATTGGCGCTGCGGCTTGCATTGCCATGCCGCTTCTTGCATCGTCACGCTAGCAGGGCTATGCGAATCTGCAGATGCCATTGGCTGGAAGGCAGTCCTTTGACAGGGAAAATCCGCTTTTTTCTTCAGTGTATCTGAATTGCTTTGAACCTCAGCAACATGAATACAGCAATGCATCATTCAGTGTTGCAGCTAACATTCCAGTATATTCTTTGTGCTCACCACAGCGATGGCCTAGTGGCATTGAGCATACACCTCTCGTGGCATGCACGGGGTTCGATCCTTGGTACCACCGGGTACTCACCAGTACACTTTTGGCCTGGTGCTGGACTTCTTTAGGGTGAAATGCTTGGGGAATGGGTCTTTGATCTCACCTTCAAGAGACTAAAACACCTTGTGCTATGGCACACACTGGCCACAAATGCCCTTGCAGCATAAAACCTCATATTCTTTGCACTTACAATGGTGAGTTTTCTTTAAAAAACTCTGTGATGTACAACTCATTTCTGAGTTCTTCGCAGCAGTATTATTGTCATTTGTGCAATGCATTCCTTGTGGGCTACATGATGTCCTGATTGGAGTTGTGGTATGTTAACCACGTGAGTTTTTCCTGAAACGATGGCTGCAATATGGTGACCAGCCCTAACTTTCTTGTTCATTTTTAAGGCGAATGCCTTTCTTGGCTCATGAGTGCCGTGCACGAAAGTTGTAGACAAAGGCTGTCTACACTTGTATGGTAATTAAAATAAGAAAATTGGGGTCTATGTGGGAATCCAACCTCAGCCGCCGTCTTGAGTCTAGTGAATGCACATCTTAAAAACACATCTTCGAGATATGTACTGAGACCTACATGAGTAATTATGAGCATGTTAATTGCAGATGTTGCAATAAAGTGAATAACAAATTTTCTCCATTTCCGGTAAATTTCCTCCGTACTTGGCGTGCAGTCATAGTGCCATCTTGCGGCACCCACTGAAAACCCCCTCAGTACTGTGCTGGTTCCAGCAGATGGTGCAGATGGTGGACAGCACACAGCTTTCGAATTTCTGCAGGTAAAAACAAGTGCACCATGTAATTTTTTACTTCCTTATTATGAGTAGGAGGGAATTTCATTTGCATGCCGTACAAACCTCTAGCTGTGCACCTTTGTTCAATGGTGTTAAGATCGACTCAGTGCCGACTTTGGCCTTCCAGGGTGTACCTCTTACAGTTGGGTGTACTCAAGAGTAGGTTTAAGCTGTGTAACCCCACCCCATGAGATTTTTCTCTAAACACTGTTGACTAAAAACTATTCACTAAAAACTTTTCTCTAAAAACTCCGTGTATAAATAGCTATCCCAGACAACGCAACTACATCCTCAGGACGACCTGGGGATTAATTTATGAGGGCATTGTGTTGTCCTGAAGATGTTCTCTACTTATCCTGAACAAGTCCTCAGGACATCTTCCTCTGAAGGAAGATGTCCTGAGGACGTCAGATCACGATTTATCCCAAAGAATGTGGATTATTATTTGCTTATTTGTAGGCAGTGTGCACAGGGGTTGTGAAATTTCTTTTTGCTTTTTTGTCTTGGATTCTGGCAAACAAATATTGCAAAAGTTTAGCCATGCTGAATAACTGACCAAATATTTCTGTATCTACTCGTTGTTCTTCATGCAATCTTTTCATAGAGCGACGACCATATAACTTTCTCTGGAGTTGAATTCTGCCTTTGGAATGGAAAAGCCACTCATACGAATGGTCCATAAATCTGAACAGTTCAACTACATCAGAAGCATGCAATACACAAGACCAGGCTTAAAAGACAAAGCATATTAAAATATCTCAAGGCATATTTTTTCAGTTGCAATGGCTTCCTTCATTAAATCGCTACTGTACACTATTTTTTTAATAAACCTGCACTTTTTAAGTAATGATAGCCAAGGGCTAGAGATACAGCTGCTTTTATCTCAGTTCAATGCCACAATATTGTTCAGCTGCGATAGGACGCAGCATGGACGTAACGGGCCGTTGGGCGTAACAGATTCAGCTGTCCTGTGTGTACCTATAGGAGTCATGAGTCAAGGTGAGACTGAGTCATGAGTTGAAATGGGCGAGTGAGCCCAGATGAGTCGTGAGTGGAAATGAGAGTGAGCCCAGATGAATCTGAGCGAGTCGTCATAAGTGGTTGACCCGTGATGACTAGTGAGTTTGAGTGAGTCAAAGTGAGTACTTGTAGTCCTAATTGAGTTTGAGTTTATGAGCTCGAGTGAGCCCAGGCCTCTCAGTGTGTTTGAGTGGGCCCGTAGGGTGACCAAACTTTTGTGAGTGGGCTTGAGTGAGCACTCGTGATTTTGCCGAGGTATGAGTCGTCACCGAAACCTGACGCCTTCGGGTGCCGGCGCGGGTAGAGCCGGGCCTTCTCGGGGATGGGGGCCTTTTTGCTCAGCCAGCACAAAAGCTCCCCCGTTTGGCGGTCATTCCTTCGCGCGTCTGGCAACTTCGTGGTTGGGTGGGCAACGTTACTAGAAGTAAGTTTGTTCTAGTAATGTTGGGTGGGGAACAAACCTTGTAAGTCATATGAGGACATCAATAAGCACTACGAGGAAATAGACCTCTCCCGGTCGCCGTCATTAGACCAGGTGTTTCTAGTAAGAGAAGAAAGGCTGCGAGGCGCCTCGAATCGGAGAAGAAAGGCGGTGTGGGAGCCCTCGACACCCGCAAAACCGGTTCAAGGGTGCAACACCTTGTGCTTAATTCGAGGAAACGGCGCGGAAGCCAGGGCACACACGTCCTCGTCGGCTGCTTCCTTCGTGTGTTTTGCGGAGCTGCACACACGAAGGAAGCAGCCCGCTAATTTCGCTCGATGCCCGGTCGCCATGCACACCGCCCGCGTCATTTTGGGGTGTCACCAGCGCACCGTGAACATGACACGACCCAACTTAATGGACCACCGGTGTCCCAAGAATGCACGAATGACGTATATTCGTTGCTGGATATGCGGATGTCCGATGGACTTCGAGTTTGATCCTGGATAGGAACGGCAGACATTCCTGAGACTCCCGTGCAAACAAAAAAGGCAGCAATATGAACGTCCCACGTACGTTAACGTCGGACGTTCTGACGTCCTTCGGATGCCAGGATTAGGATGTAGTGCGAATTCAAGATATGCTCAGATCTTCGTCGAACAACCCAGTTTCTACCTTGTCATCCTCTGGACGTCCGGAAACGGATATTTCTTTAACCATTTGTGGCAGCTGCTAAAACAAATAAGGTTAAAGTACTAATTCCTTGGCATTATCAGAACACC
>JARKHS020025294.1:0-11338 GCA_030143305.2 Amblyomma americanum
GCGAAAAGCATGTATTCGTGCTTAATACAACGAAACAAGCTGTTTTAGACCGAAAACGAGCTAAATCTGAACACATCGGTTTTACGTGTCCGTGTGATACGCGTCAAAACTTTTTCTCTCATAACTGCGCGAAAAGCATGTATTCGTGCTTAATACAACGAAACAAGCTGTTTTAGACCGAAACGAGCTAAATCTGAACACATCGGTTTTACAAGTGTCCCTGTGATACGCGTCAAAACTTTTTCTCTCATAACTGCGCGAAAAGCATGTATTCGTGCTTAATACAACGAAACAAGCTGTTTTAGACCGAAAACGAGCTAAATCTCAACACATCGGTTATGCAAGTGTCCATGTGATACGCGTCAAAACTTTTTCTCTATAACTGCGCGAAAAGCATGTATTCGTGCTTAAAACAACGAAACAAGCTGCTTTAGACCGAAACGAGCTAAATCTGAACACATCGGTTATGCAAGTGTTCATGTGATACGCGTCAAAACTTTTTGTCTTATAACAGCGCGAAAAGCATGTATTCGTGTTTAATACAACGAAACAAGCTGTTTTACACAAAAACGAGCTAGATATGAACACATCGGTTTTACAAGTGACCGTGTGATAGGCGTCAAAACTTTTTCTCTCATAACTTCGCGACAAGCATGTATTCGTGCTTAATACAACGAAACAAGCTGTTTTAGACCAAAAGGATCTAGATATGAACACATCGGTTTTACAAGTGTCCCTGTGATACGCGTGAAAACTTTTTCTCTTATAACTGCGCGAAAAGCATGTATTCGTGCTTAAAACAACGACACAAGCTGTTTTAGACCGAAACAAGCTAAATCTGAACATCGGTTTACAAGTGTCAGTGTGATACGCGTCAAAATGTTTTCTCATAACTGCGCGAAAAGCTTGTATTTGTGCTTAATAGAACGAAACAAGCTGTTTTAGACCGAAACGAGCTAAATCTGAACACATCGGTTTTACAAGTGTCCGTGTGATACGCGTCAATATTTTTTCTCCCATAACTGCGCGAAAAGCTTGTATTCGTGCCTAAAACAACGAAACAAGCTGTTTTAGACCGAAACGAGTTAAATCTGAACACATCGGTTTTACAAGTGTCCATGTGATACGCGTCAAAAATTTTTCTCATAACTGCGCGGAAAGGAAGTATTCGTGATTAAAACAAAGAAAAAAGCTATTTTAGACCAAAACGAGCTAAATCTGAACATCGGTTTACAAGTGTCAGTGTGATACGCGTCAAAACGTTTTCTCATATCTGCGCGAAAAGCATGTATTTGTGCTTAATACAACGCAACAAGCTGTTGTATACCGAAACGAGCTAAATATGAACACATCGGTTTTACAAGCGTCCGTGTGATACGCGTCAATATTTTTTCTCTCATAACTGCACGAAAAGCATGTATTCGTGCTTAATACATCGAAACAAGCTGTTTTAGACCGAAACCAGCTAAATCTGAACACATCTGTTTTACAAGTGTCCAGTGATACGCGTCAAAACTTCTTCTCATAACTGCGCGGAAAGCATGTATTCGTGCTTAATACAACGAAACAAGCTGTTTTAGACCGAAAAGAGCTAAATCTGAAAACATCGGTTTTACAAGTGTCCATGTGATACGCGTCAAAACTTTTTCTCATAACTGCGCGAAAAGCATGTATTCATGCTTATTACAACGAAACAAGCTGTTTTAGACCAAAAGGATGTATATATGAACACATCGATTTTACAAGTGTCCATGTGATACGCGTCAAAACTTTTTGTCTTATAACTGCTCCGAAAAGCATGCATTCGTGCTTAATACAACGAAACAAGCTGTTTTAGACCAAACGGATCTAGATATGAACACATCGGTTTTACAAGTGTCCCTGTGATACGCGTCAAAACTTTTTCTCTTAGAACTGCGCGAAAAGCATGTATTCGTGCTTAAAACAACGACACAAGCTGTTTCAGACCGAAACAAGCTAAATCTGAACATCGGTTTACAAGTGTCAGTGTGATACGCGTCAAAACGTTTTCTCATAACTGCGCGGAAAGCATGTATTCGTGCTTATTAGAACGAAACAAGCTGTTTTAGACCGAAACGAGCTAAATCTGAACACATCGGTTTTACAAGTGTCCGTGTGATACGCGTCAATATTTTTTCTCTTATAACTGCACGAAAAGCATGTATTCGTGCCTAAAACAACGAAACAAGCTGTTTTAGACCGAAACGAGTTAAATCTGAACACATCGGTTTTACAAGTGTCCATGTGATACGCGTCAAAACTTTTTGTCTTATAACAGTGCGAAAAGCATGTATTCGTGCTTAATACAACGAAACAAGCTGTTTTAGACCAAAACGAGCTAGATCTGAACACATCGGTTTTAAGTGTTCGTGTGATACGCGTCAAAACACTTTTCCTCTCATAACTGCGCGAAAAGCATGTATTCTTGCTTAATACAACGAAACAAGCTGTTTTAGACCGAAACGAGCTATATCTGAACACATCGGTTTTACAAGTGTCCATGTGATACGCGTCAAAACTTTTTCTCATAACTGCGTCGAAAAGCATGTATTCGTGCTTAATACAACGAAACAAGCTGTTTTAAACCAAAAGGAGCTAGATCTGAACACATCGGTTTTACAAGTGTCCCTGTGATACGCTTCAAAACTTTTTTCTCTCATAACTGCGCGGACAGGATGTATTCGTGATTAAAACAAAGAAAAAAGCTGTTTTAGACCAAAACGAGCTAAATCTGAACATCGGTTTACAAGTGTCAGTGTGATACGCGTCAAAAAGTTTTCTCATAACTGCGCGAAAAGCATGTATTTGTGCTTAATACAACGAAACAAGCTGTTGCACACCGAAACGAGCTAAATATGAACACATCGGTTTTACAAGCGTCCGTGTGATACGCGTCAATATTTTTCTCTCATAACTGCACGAAAAGCATGTATTCGTGCTTAATACATCGAAACAAGCTGTTTTAGACCGAAACCAGCTAAATCTGAACACATCGGTTTTACAAGTGTCCAGTGATACGCGTCAAAACATTTTCTCATAACTGCGCGAAAAGCATGTATTCGTGCTTAATACAACGAAACAAGCTGTTTTAGACCGAAAAGAGGTAAATCTGAAAACATCGGTTTTACAAGTGTCCATGTGATACGCGTCAAAACTTTTTCTCATAACTGCGCGAAAAGCATTTATTCGTGCTTAATACAACGAAACAAGCTGTTTTACACCAAAACGAGCTCGATATGAACACATCGGTTTTACAAGTGTCAGTGTGATACGCGTCAAAACGTTTTCTCATAACTGCGCGGAAAGCATGTATTAGTGCTTAATAGAACGAAACAAGCTGTTTTAGACCGAAACGAGCTAAATCTGAACACATCGGTTTTACAAGTGTCCGTGTGATATGCGTCAAAACTTTTTGTCTTATAACAGCGCGAAAAGCATGTATTCGTGCATACAACGAAACAAGCTGTTTTAGACCAAAACGAGCTAGATCTGAACACATCGGTTTTAAGTGTTCGTGTGATACGCGTCAAAACTTTTCCTCTCATAACTGCGCGAAAAGCATGTATTCTTGCTTAATACAACGAAACAAGCTGTTTTAGACCGAAACGAGCTAAATCTGAACACATCGGTTTTACAAGTGTCCCTGTGATACGCGTCAAAACTTTTTCTCTCATAACTGCGCGGAAAGGATGTATTCGTGCCTAATACAACGAAACAAGCTGTTTTACACCGAAAAGAGGTAAATCTGAACACATCGGTTATACGTGTCCCTGTGATACGCGTCAAAACTTTTTCTCTTAAAACTGCCCGCAAAGCATGTATCGTGCTTGATACAACAAAACAAGCTGTTTTAGACCAAAACGAACTAAATCTGAACACATCGGTTATGCAAGTGTTCATGTGATACGCGTCAAAACTTTTTGTCTTATAACAGCGCGAAAAGCATGTATTCGTGTTTAATACAACGAAACAAGCTGTTTTACACAAAAACGAGCTAGATATGAACACATCGGTTTTACAAGTGACCGTGTGATAGGCGTCAAAACTTTTTCTCTCATAACTTCGCGACAAGCATGTATTCGTGCTTAATACAACGAAACAAGCTGTTTTAGACCAAAAGGATCTAGATATGAACACATCGGTTTTACAAGTGTCCCTGTGATACGCGTGAAAACTTTTTCTCTTATAACTGCGCGAAAAGCATGTATTCGTGCTTAAAACAACGACACAAGCTGTTTTAGACCGAAACAAGCTAAATCTGAACATCAGTTTACAAGTGTCAGTGTGATACGCGTCAAAATGTTTTCTCATAACTGCGCGAAAAGCTTGTATTTGTGCTTAATAGAAAGAAACAAGCTGTTTTAGACCGAAACGAGCTAAATCTGAACACATCGGTTTTACAAGTGTCCATGTGATACGCGTCAAAAATTTTTCTCATAACTGCGCGGAAAGGAAGTATTCGTGATTAAAACAAAGAAAAAAGCTATTTTAGACCAAAACGAGCTAAATCTGAACATCGGTTTACAAGTGTCAGTGTGATACGCGTCAAAACGTTTTCTCATATCTGCGCGAAAAGCATGTATTTGTGCTTAATACAACGCAACAAGCTGTTGTATACCGAAACGAGCTAAATATGAACACATCGGTTTTACAAGCGTCCGTGTGATACGCGTCAATATTTTTTCTCTCATAACTGCACGAAAAGCATGTATTCGTGCTTAATACATCGAAACAAGCTGTTTTAGACCGAAACCAGCTAAATCTGAACACATCTGTTTTACAAGTGTCCAGTGATACGCGTCAAAACTTCTTCTCATAACTGCGCGGAAAGCATGTATTCGTGCTTAATACAACGAAACAAGCTGTTTTAGACCGAAAAGAGCTAAATCTGAAAACATCGGTTTTACAAGTGTCCATGTGATACGCGTCAAAACTTTTTCTCATAACTGCGCGAAAAGCATGTATTCATGCTTATTACAACGAAACAAGCTGTTTTAGACCAAAAGGATGTATATATGAACACATCGATTTTACAAGTGTCCATGTGATACGCGTCAAAACTTTTTGTCTTATAACTGCTCCGAAAAGCATGCATTCGTGCTTAATACAACGAAACAAGCTGTTTTAGACCAAACGGATCTAGATATGAACACATCGGTTTTACAAGTGTCCCTGTGATACGCGTCAAAACTTTTTCTCTTAGAACTGCGCGAAAAGCATGTATTCGTGCTTAAAACAACGACACAAGCTGTTTCAGACCGAAACAAGCTAAATCTGAACATCGGTTTACAAGTGTCAGTGTGATACGCGTCAAAACGTTTTCTCATAACTGCGCGGAAAGCATGTATTCGTGCTTATTAGAACGAAACAAGCTGTTTTAGACCGAAACGAGCTAAATCTGAACACATCGGTTTTACAAGTGTCCGTGTGATACGCGTCAATATTTTTTCTCTTATAACTGCACGAAAAGCATGTATTCGTGCCTAAAACAACGAAACAAGCTGTTTTAGACCGAAACGAGTTAAATCTGAACACATCGGTTTTACAAGTGTCCATGTGATACGCGTCAAAACTTTTTGTCTTATAACAGTGCGAAAAGCATGTATTCGTGCTTAATACAACGAAACAAGCTGTTTTAGACCAAAACGAGCTAGATCTGAACACATCGGTTTTAAGTGTTCGTGTGATACGCGTCAAAACACTTTTCCTCTCATAACTGCGCGAAAAGCATGTATTCTTGCTTAATACAACGAAACAAGCTGTTTTAGACCGAAACGAGCTAAATCTGAACTCATCGGTTTTACAAGTGTCCATGTGATACGCGTCAAAACTTTTTCTCATAACTGCGTCTAAAGCATGTATTCGTGCTTAATACAACGAAACAAGCTGTTTTAGACCGAAACCAGCTAGATCTGAACGCATCGGTTTTGCAAGTGTCCATGTGATACGCGTCAAAACTTTTTCTCTCATAACTGCGCGAAAAGCATGTATTCGTGCTTAAAACAACGAAACAAGCTGTTTTAGACCGAAACGAGCTAAATCTCAACACATCGGTTATGCAAGTGTCCATGTGATACGCGTCAAAACGTTCTCTCTCATAACTTCGCGAAAAGCATGTATTCGTGCTAAAACAACGAAACAAGCTGTTTTAGACCGAAACGAGTTAAATCTGAACACGTCGGTTTTACAAGTGTTCATGTGATACGCGTCAAAACTTTTTGTCTTATAACAGCGCGAAAAGCATGTATTCGTGTTTAATACAACGAAACAAGCTGTTTTACACCAAAACGAGCTAGATATGAACACATCGGTTTTACAAGTGACCGTGTGATAGGCGTCAAAACTTTTTCTCTCATAACTGCGCGAAAAGCATGTATTCGTGCTTAATACAACGAAACAAGCTGTTTTAGACCAAAAGGATCTAGATATGAACACATCGGTTTTACAAGTGTCCCTGTGATACGCGTCAAAACTTTTTCTCTTATAACTGCGCGAAAAGCATGTATTCGTGCTTAAAACAACGACACAATCTGTTTTAGACCGAAATAAGCTAAATCTGAACATCGGTTTACAAGTGTCAGTGTGATACGCGTCAAAACGTTTTCTCATAACTGCGCGAAAAGCATGTATTCGTGCTTAATAGAACGAAACAAGCTGTTTAGGACCGAAACGAGCTAAATCTGAACACATCGGTTTTACAAGTGTCCGTGTGATACGCGTCAATACTTTTTTCTCTCATAACTGCGCGAAAAGCATGTATTCGTGCTTAATACAACGAAACAAGCTGTTTTAGACCGAAAACGAGCTAGATCTGAACACATCGGTTTTAAGTGTCCGTGTGATACGCGTCAAAACTTTTCCTCTCATAACTGCGCGCAAAGCATGTATTCGTGCTTAATACAACAAAACAAGCTGTTTTAGACCGAAGTGAGCTAAATATGAACACCGGTTTTACAAGTGTCCGTGTGATACGCGTCAAAACTTTTTCTCTCATAACTGCGCGAAAAGCATGTATTCCTGCTTAAAACAACGAAACAAGCTGCTTTAGACCGAAGCGAGTGAAATCTGAACACATCGGTTTTACAAGTGTCCATGTGATACGCGTCAAAACTTTTTGTCTCATAACTGCGCGAAAAAAAAAATGCAGCGATGGCGTAGAGGTAGAACATCCGCTTCGCGTGCAAGAGGACTGGGGTTCAAATCCTGGTGCCGCGCAATTCTCCACCGGGTTTAAAAAAAAAAAAAAATCCGCGTGTCGATGGAATTGCATAACCAGGCCTGGAGTGCGGCCTTATCTCGGTGACCAGAACCGACAACGCACTCTCTCACCAGAGCAGGATTTGGCCACCCTGGTGTAGTACTTGGCCACAACCTTCTATGATCAAACCAATTAACCCTCGGCCCTCAGTCCCCAGCGGCTGCAGAGCAACTGACCACGGCGGCGGTCAGACCTGTGACGCAGCGGAGGGTGCTAAGAATCTCTGGCTCCGGACAGGCCGCCATTGGAATCTGAACCTGGCAACGTTTAACGCTAGAACTTTAGCTAGTGAGGCTAGCCTAGCAGTGCTGTTCGAGGAACTAGCGGGAATTAAATGGGATGTGATAGGGCTTAGCGAAGTTAGGAGGACAGGTGAGGCGTATACAGTACTAAAGGACGGACACATACTGTGCTATCGCGGGTTAGAGGGTAGACGAGAACTAGGTGTGGGTTTCCTCAATAATAAGGATATAGCTGGCAACGTAGAGGAGTTCTACAGTATTAACGAGAGGGTAGCAGCTATAGTAATTAGGCTGAATAGGAGGTACAAGCTGAAAGTGGTGCAGGCCTACGCACCCACATCCAGCCATGATGACCAGACCGTTGAAAGCTTCTATGAGGACGTAGAATCAGCAATGAATAGAGTAAAATCGCAGTACACTGTACTGATGGGCGACTTCAATGCGAAGGTGGGCAAGAAGCAGGCTGACGACCACGCGGTAGGTGACTATGGGATAGGCTCTAGAAATAGCAGGGGAGAGTTATTAGTCGAATTCGCGGATAGAAATAATTTACGGATCATGAATACCTTCTTCCGCAAACGAGAAAACAGGAAGTGGACCTGGAAGAGCCCCAATGGTGAGATTAAAAATGAAATAGACTTCATACTATGCGCTAAACCTGGCATCATTCAGGATGTGGCCGTCCTCGGAAGGGTGCGTTGCAGCGACCATAGAATGGTAAGGTCTAGAATTAGCCTAGACTTGAAGAGGGAACGGAAGAAGCTAGCGAAGAAGACCATTAACGAGTTGGCCGTAAGAGGGAAATCACAGGAGTTTAGGATAGCGCTGCAAAACAGATACTCGGCTTTAACTGAGGAAGATGATCTTGATGTTCATTCAATGCACGATAACCTGACATCAATAATTACGGAGTGCGCAGTAGAAGTAGGCGGTAGGACAGTTCGAAAAGATACCGGGAAGCTATCTCAGGTGACGAAAGATCTGATTAAGAAGCGCCAAAACATGAAGGCATCTAACACTACCGATAGAATAGAACTAACGGAGCTATCAAAGCTAATAAATAAGCGCAAGGTAGCCGACATAAGGAAGTTTAATATGGAGAGAATCGAGCATGCTCTAAAGAACGGAGGTAGCCTAAAAACAGTGAAGAGGAAACTAGGCATAGGCAAAAACCAGATGTATGCATTAAGAGACAAGCAGGGCAATGTCATTAGCAATATGGATAAGATAGTTAACGTAGCCGAAGAGTTCTACACAGACCTGTACAGTAGCCAATGTAATCAGAACGCTAATGAGAAAGACAGCAGTGCACAGCAATGCGTCATCCCGCCAGTAACGAAAGATGAAGTAAAGAAAGCCTTAGAAGCAATGAAAAGGGGAAAAGCAGCTGGGGAGGATCAGGTAACAGCAGATCTGTTGAAGGATGGAGGGGACATCATGCTAGAAAAACTAGCCACCCTGTATACGCAATGCCTTATGACCTCGACTGTACCAGAAGCTTGGAAGAATGCAAACATTATCTTAATTCATAAGAAGGGAGACGCCAAGGACTTGAAAAATTACAGGCCGATCAGCTTACTATCCGTTGCCTACAAAGTATTTACTAAGGTAATCGCTAATAGAGTCAGGGCAACGTTAGACTTTAATCAACCAAATGATCAGGCAGGCTTTCGTAAAGGATATTCTACAATAGATCATATTCACACCATCAATCAGGTGATAGAGAAATGCGCAGAATATAACCAACCTCTATATATAGCTTTCATTGATTACGAGAAAGCATTCGACTCAGTGGAAACCTCAGCAGTCATACAGGCATTGCGTAATCAGGGGGTAGAAGAGCCTTATGTCAAAATACTGGAAGATATATATAGCAACTGCACAGCTACTATAGTCCTCCATAAAGTCAGCAATAAAATTCCATTAAGGAAGGGCGTCAGGCAAGGAGACACGATCTCGCCAATGCTGTTCACCGCATGTTTGCAGGAGGTATTTCGAGGCCTGAATTGGGAACAGTTGGGAATAAGAATAAATGGAGAATACCTAAATAATCTGAGATTTGCTGATGACATTGCCTTGCTGAGTCACTCAGGAGGTGAACTGCAAATCATGATCAACGAGTTAGACAGGCAGAGCAGATCGATGGGTCTAAAAATTAACATGCAGAAAACCAAGGTAATGTTCAACAGCCTAGCAAGGGAACAACAGTTCACAATTGGCAGCGAGAGCCTAGAAATTGTGCCGGAATACGTCTACTTAGGGCAGGTAGTGACAGCTGATCCGGATCATGAGAGGGAGATAACTAGAAGGATAAGAATGGGGTGGAGCGCATATGGCAAATTCTCGCAGATCATGAGTGGCAGTTTACCAATTTCCCTCAAGAGGAAAGTGTACAACAGCATAATCTTACCGGTACTCACCTACGGGGCAGAAACGTGGAGGCTAACGAAAAGAGTTCCGCTTAAGTTAAGGACAACGCAGCGAGCCATGGAAAGAAAAATGATAGGTGTAACGTTAAGAGATCGGAAGCGGGCAGAGTGGGTGAGGGAACAAACACGGGTTAATGACATCCTAGTCGAAAGCAAGAGAAAGAAATGGGCTTGGGCAGGGCATGTAATGCGAAGGCAAGATAACCGCTGGTCTTTAAGGGTAACGGAGTGGGTTCCAAGAGAAAGTAAGCGTAGCAGGGGGCGGCAGAAGGTTAGATGGGCGGATGAGATTAAGAAGTTTGCAGGCAAAGGGTGGATGCAGCTGGCAAAGGATAGGGTTAATTGGAGAGACATGGGAGAGGCCTTTGCCCTGCAGTGGGTGTAGTAGGGCTGATGATGATGATGATGATGACAACGAAACAAGCTGTTTTAGACCAAAAGGATGTATATATGAACACATCGATTTTACAAGTGCCCATGTGATACGCGTCAAAACTTTTTGTCTTATAACTGCTCCGAAAAGCATGCATTCGTGCTTAATACAACGAAACAAGCTGTTTTAAACCAAAAGGAGCTAGATCTGAACACATCGGTTTTACAAGTGTCCCTGTGATACGCTTCAAAACTTTTTTCTCTCATAACTGCGCGGACAGGATGTATTCGTGATTAAAACAAAGAAAAAAGCTGTTTTAGACCAAAACGAGCTAAATCTGAACATCGGTTTACAAGTGTCAGTGTGATACGCGTCAAAACGTTTTCTCATAACTGCGCGAAAAGCATGTATTTGTGCTTAATACAACGAAACAAGCTGTTGCACACCGAAACGAGCTAAATATGAACACATCGGTTTTACAAGCGTCCGTGTGATACGCGTCAATATTTTTCTCTCATAACTGCACGAAAAGCATGTATTCGTGCTTAATACATCGAAACAAGCTGTTTTAGACCGAAACCAGCTAAATCTGAACACATCGGTTTTACAAGTGTCCAGTGATACGCGTCAAAACATTTTCTCATAACTGCGCGAAAAGCATGTATTCGTGCTTAATACAACGAAACAAGCTGTTTTAGACCGAAAAGAGGTAAATCTGAAAACATCGGTTTTACAAGTGTCCATGTGATACGCGTCAAAACTTTTTCTCATAACTGCGCGAAAAGCATTTATTCGTGCTTAATACAACGAAACAAGCTGTTTTACACCAAAACGAGCTCGATATGAACACATCGGTTTTACAAGTGTCAGTGTGATACGCGTCAAAACGTTTTCTCATAACTGCGCGGAAAGCATGTATTAGTGCTTAATAGAACGAAACAAGCTGTTTTAGACCGAAACGAGCTAAATCTGAACACATCGGTTTTACAAGTGTCCGTGTGATATGCGTCAAAAC
>JARKHS020025296.1:0-11642 GCA_030143305.2 Amblyomma americanum
GTTATGAGAAAACGTTTTGACGCGTATCACACTGACACTTGTAAACCGATGTTCAGATTTAGCTCGTTTCGGTCTAAAACAGCTTGTTTCGTTGTTTTAAGCACGAATACATGCTTTTCGCGCAGTTATGAGAAAAAAGTTTTGACGCGTATCACATGGACACTTGTAAACCGATGTGTTCAGATTTAGCTCGTTTCGGTCTAAAACAGCTTGTTTCGTTGTTTTAAGCACGAATACATGCTTTTCGCGCAGTTATGAGAGAAAAGTTTTGACGCGTATCACACGGACACTTGTAAAACCGATGTGTTCAGATTTAGCTCGTTTCGGTCTAAAACAGCTTGTTTCGTTCTATTAAGCACGAATACATGCTTTCCGCGCAGTTATGAGAAAACGTTTTGACGCGTATCACACTGACACTTGTAAACCGATGTTCAGATTTAGCTTGTTTCGGTCTAAAACAGCTTGTGTCGTTGTTTTAAGCACGAATACATGCTTTTCGCGCAGTTATAAGAGAAAAAGTTTTGACGCGTATCACATGGACACTTGTAAAACCGATGAGTTCAGATTTAGCTCGTTTCGGTCTAAAACAGCTTGTTTCGTTGTTTTAAGCACCAATACATGCTTTTCGCGCAGTTATGAGAGAAAAAGTTTTGACGCGTATCACATGGACACTTACAAAACCGATGTGTTCAGATCTAGCTGGTTTCGGTCTAAAACAGCTTGTTTTGTTGTATTAAGCACGAATACATGGTTTTCGCGCAGTTATGAGAAAAAGTTTTGACGCGTATTACATGGACACTTGTAAAACCGATGAGTTCAGATTTAGCTCGTTTCGGTCTAAAACAGCTTGTTTCGTTCTATTAAGCACGAATACATGCTTTTCGCGCTGTTATGAGAAAAAGTTTTGACGCGTATCACATGGACACTTGTAAAACCGATGTGTTCAGATTTAGCTCGTTTTGGTCTAAAACAGCTTGTTTTGTTGTATTAAGCACAATACATGCTTTGCGCGCAGTTTTAAGAAAAAAGTTTTGACGCGTATCACAGGGACGCGTATAACCGATGTGTTCAGATTTAGCTCTTTTCGGTGTAAAACAGCTTGTTTCGTTGTATTAAGCACGAATACATGCTTTTCGCAGTTATGAAAGAAAAAGTTTTGACGGGTATCGCACGGTCACTTGTAAATCCGATGTGTTCAGATCTAGCTCGTTTTGGTCTAAAACAACTTGTTTCGTTCTATTAAGTACGAATACATGCTTTCCGCGCAGTTATGAAAAAAAGTTTTGACGCGTATCACACGGACACTTGTAAAACCGATGTGTTCAGATCTAGCTCGTTTTGGTCTAAAACAGCTTGTTACGTTGTATTAAGCACGAATACATGCTTTTCGCGCAGTTATGAAAAAAACTTTTGACGCGTATCACATGGACACTTGCAAAACCGATGTGTTCAGATATAGCTGGTTTCGGTCTAAAACAGCTTGTTTCGTTGTATTAAGCACGAATACATGCTTTTCGCGCAGTTATAAAAGAAAAAGCTTTGACGCGTATCACAGGGACACTTGTAAAACCGCTGTGTTCATATCTAGATCCATTTGGTCTAAAACAGCTTGTTTCGTTGTATTAAGCACGAATACATGCTTTTCGCGCAGTTATGAGACAAAAAGTTTTAACGCGTATCACATGGACACTTGTAAAATCGATGTGTTCAGATTTAACTCGTTCCGGTCTAAAACAGCTTGTTTCGTTCTATTAAGCACGAATACATGCTTTTCGCGCAGTTATGAGAGAACGTTTTGACGCGTATCACACTGACACTTGTAAACCGATGTTCAGATTTAGCTCGTTTCGGTCTAAAACAGCTTGTTTCTTTGTTTTATTCACGAATACATGCTTTTCGCGCAGTTATGAGAGAACAAGTTTTGACGCGTATCACTCGAACTCGCAAAACCGATCTGTTCAGATCTAGCTCGTTTTGGTCTAAAACAGCTTGTTTCGTTGTATTAAGCACGAATACATGCTTTTCGCGCAGTTATGAGAGGAAAAGTTTTGACGCGTATCACACGGTCACTTGTAAAACCGATGTGTTCATATCTAGCTCGTTTTGGTGTAAAACAGCTTGTTTCGTTGTATTAAGCACGAATACATACTTTTCGTGCAGTTATGAGAGAAAAAACATTGACGCGTATCACACGGACGCTTGTAAAACCGATGTGTTCACATTTAGCTCGTTTCGGTCTAAAACAGCTTGTTTCGTTGTATTAAGCACAAATACATGCTTTTCGCGCAGTTATGAGAAAACGTTTTGACGCGTATCACACTGACACTTGTAAACCGATGTTCAGATTTAGCTGGTTTCGGTCTAAACCAGCTTGTTTCTTTGTTTTAATCACGAATACATCCTTTCCGCGCAGTTATGAGAGGAAAAGTTTTGACGCGTATCACACGAACACTTAAAACCGATGTGTTCAGGTCTAGCTCGTTTTGGTCTAAAACAGCTTGTTTCGATGTATTAAGCACGAATACATGCTTTTCGCGCAGTTATGAGCGGAAAAGATTTGACGCGTATCACGCAGACGCTTTTAAAACCGATGTGTTCAGATCTAGATCGTTTTGGTTTAAAACAGCTTGTTTCGTTGTATTTAGCACGAATACATGCTTTTCGCGCAATTATCAGACAAAAAGTTTTGACGCGTATCACATGGACACTTGTAAAACCGTTGTGTTCAGATTTAGCTCGTTTCGGTCTAAAACAGCTTGTTACGTTGTATTAAGCACGAATACATGCTTTTCGCGCAGTTATGAAAAAAAGTTTTGACGCGTATCACATGGACACTTGCAAAATCGATGGGTTCAGATATGGCTGGTTTCGGTCTAAAACAGCTTGTTTCGTTGTATTAAGCACGAATACATGCTTTTCGCGCAGTTATAAAAGAAAAAGTTTTGACGCGTATCACAGGGACACTTGTAAAACCGCTGTGTTCATATCTAGATCCATTTGGTCTAAATCCGCTTGTTTCGTTGTATTAAGCACGAATACATGCTTTTCGCGCAGTTATGAGACAAAAAGTTTTAACGCGTATCACATGGACACTTGTAAAACCGATGTGTTCAGATTTAACTCGCTTCGGTCTGAAACAGCTTGTTTCGTTGTTTTAAGCAAGAATACATGCTTTTCGCGCAGTTATGAGAGAAAAAGTTTTGACGCGGATCACACGGACACTTGTAAAACCGGTGTTCATATCTAGCTCACTTCGGTCTAAAACAGCTTGTTTTGTTGTATTAAGCACGAATACATGCTTTGCGCGCAGTTTTAAGAGAAAAAGTTTTGACGCGTACCACAGGGACACGTATAACTGATGTGTTCAGATTTAGCTCTTTTCGGTGTAAAACAGCTTGTTTCGTTGTATTAGGCACGTTATAAGAGCACGTAAGCACGCTTTCGCGGTTATGAGAGAAAAAGTTTTGACGCGTATCGCACGGTCACTTGTAAAACCGACGTGTTCATATCTAGCTCGTTTTGGTGTTAAACAGCTTGTTTTTGTTTCGTTGTATTAAGCACGAATACATGCTTTTCGCGCAGTTATTAGAAAAAGTTTTGACGCGTATCACATGGACACTTGTAAAACCGATGTGTTCAGATTTAACTCGTTCCGGTCTAAAACAGCTTGTTTCGTTCTATTAAGCACGAATACATGCTTTTCGCGCAGTTATGAGAGAACGTTTTGACGCGTATCACACTGACACTTGTAAACCGATGTTCAGATTTAGCTCGTTTCGGTCTAAAACAGCTTGTTTCTTTGTTTTAATCACGAATACATGCTTTTCGCGCAGTTATGAGAGGACAAGTTTTGACGCGTATCACTCGAACTCGCAAAACCGATGTGTTCAGATCTAGCTCGTTTTGGTCTAAAACAGCTTGTTTCGTTGTATTAAGCACGAATACATGCTTTTCGCGCAGTTATGAGAGGAAAAGTTTTGACGCGTATCACACGGTCACTTGTAAAACCGATGTGTTCATATCTAGCTCGTTTTGGTGTAAAACAGCTTGTTTCGTTGTATTAGGCACGAATACATACTTTTCGTGCAGTTATGAGAGAAAAAACATTGACGCGTATCACACGGACGCTTGTAAAACCGATGTGTTCAGATTTAACTCGCTTCGGTCTGAAACAGCTTGTTTCGTTGTTTTAAGCAAGAATACATGCTTTTCGCGCAGTTATGAGAGAAAAAGTTTTGACGCGGATCACACGGACACTTGTAAAACCGGTGTTCATATCTAGCTCACTTCGGTCTAAAACAGCTTGTTTTGTTGTATTAAGCACGAATACATGCTTTGCGCGCAGTTTTAAGAGAAAAAGTTTTGACGCGTACCACAGGGACACGTATAACTGATGTGTTCAGATTTAGCTCTTTTCGGTGTAAAACAGCTTGTTTCGTTGTATTAGGCACGTTATGAGAGCACGTAAGCACGCTTTCGCGGTTATGAGAGAAAAAGTTTTGACGCGTATCGCACGGTCACTTGTAAAACCGACGTGTTCATATCTAGCTCGTTTTGGTGTTAAACAGCTTGTTTTTGTTTCGTTGTATTAGGCACGAATACATGCTTTTCGCGCAGTTATTAGAAAAAGTTTTGACGCGTATCACATGGACACTTGTAAAACCGATGTGTTCAGATTTAACTCGTTCCGGTCTAAAACAGCTTGTTTCGTTCTATTAAGCACGAATACATGCTTTTCGCGCAGTTATGAGAGAACGTTTTGACGCGTATCACACTGACACTTGTAAACCGATGTTCAGATTTAGCTCGTTTCGGTCTAAAACAGCTTGTTTCGTTGTATTAAGCACAAATACATGCTTTTCGCGCCGTTATGAGAAAACGTTTTGACGCGTATCACACTGACACTTGTAAACCGATGTTCAGATTTAGCTGGTTTCGGTCTAAACCAGCTTGTTTCTTTGTTTTAATCACGAATACATCCTTTCCGCGCAGTTATGAAAGGAAAAGTTTTGACGCGTATCACACGAACACTTAAAACCGATGTGTTCAGGTCTAGCTCGTTTTGGTCTAAAACAGCTTGTTTCGATGTATTAAGCACGAATACATGCTTTTCGCGCTGTTATAAGACAAAAAGTTTTGACACGTATCACATGGACAATTGTAAAAGCGATGTGTTCAGATTTAACTCGTTTCGGTCTAAAACAGCTTGTTTCGTTGTTTTAGGCACGAATACATGCTTTTGGCGCAGTTATGAGAGAAAAAATATTGACGCGTATCACACGGACACTTGTAAAACCGATGTGTTCAGATTTAGCTCGTTTCGGTCTAAAACAGCTTGTTTAATTCTATTAAGCACGAATACATGCTTTCCGCGCAGTTATGAGAAAACGTTTACGCGTATCACACTGACACTTGTAAACCGATGTTCAGATTTAGCTTCTTTTGGTCTGAAACAGCTTGTGTCGTTGTTTTAAGCACGAATACATGCTTTTCGCGCAGTTATAAGAGAAAAAGTTTTGACGCGTATCACAGGGACACTTGTAAAACCGATGTGTTCATATCTAGATCCGTTTGGTCTAAAACAGCATGTTTCGTTGTATTAAGCACGAATACATGCTTTTCGCGCAGTTATGAGAGAAAAAGTTTTGACGCGTATCACACGGTCACTTGTAAAACCGATGTGTTCATATCGAGCTCGTTTTGGTGTAAAACAGCTTGTTTCGTTGTATTAAGCACGAATAAATGCTTTTCGCGCAGTTATGAGAAAAAGTTTTGAGGCGTATCACATGGACACTTGTAAAACCGATGTTTTCAGATTTAGCTCTTTTCGGTCTAAAACAGCTTGTTTCGTTCTATTAAGCACGAATACATGCTTTTCGCGCTGTTATGAGAAAAAGTTTTGACGCGTATCACATGGACACTTGTAAAACCGATGTGTTCAGATTTAACTCATTCCGGTCTAAAACAGCTTGTTTCGTTCTATTAAGCACGAATACATGCTTTTCGCGCAGTTATGAGAAAACGTTTTGACGCGTATCACACTGACACTTGTAAACCGCTGTTCAGATTTAGCTCGTTTCGGTCTAAAACAGCTTGTTTCTTTGTTTTAATCACGAATACATGCTTTTCGCGCAGTTATCAGAGAACTAGTTTTGACGCGTATCACTCGGACTCGCAAAACCGATGTGTTCAGATCTAGCTCGTTTTGGTCTAAAACAGCTTGTTTCGTTGTATTAAGCACGAATACATGCTTTTCGCGCAGTTTAAGAGGAAAAGTTTTGACGCGTGTCACACGAACACTTGAAACCGATGTGTTCAGATTTAGCTCATTTCGGTCTAAAACAACTTGTTTCGTTGTTTTAAGGACGAACACATGCTTTTCGCGCAGTTATAAGAGAAAAAGTTTTGACGCGTATCACATGGACACTTGTAAAACCGATGAGTTCAGATTTAGCTCGTTTCGGTCTAAAACAGCTTGTTTCGTTGTTTTAAGCACCAATACATGCTTTTCGCGCAGTTATGAGAGAAAAAGTTTTGACGCGTATCACATGGACACTTACAAAACCGATGTATTCAGATCTAGCTGGTTTCGGTCTAAAACAGCTTGTTTTGTTGTATTAAGCACGAATACATGGTTTTCGCGCAGTTATGAGAAAAAGTTTTGACGCGTATTACATGGACACTTGTAAAACCGATGAGTTCAGATTTAGCTCGTTTCGGTCTAAAACAGCTTGTTTCGTTCTATTAAGCACGAATACATGCTTTTCGCGCTGTTATGAGAAAAAGTTTTGACGCGTATCACATGGACACTTGTAAAACCGATGTGTTCAGATTTAGCTCGTTTTGGTCTAAAACAGCTTGTTTTGTTGTATTAAGCACAATACATGCTTTGCGCGCAGTTTTAAGAAAAAAGTTTTGACGCGTATCACAGGGACGCGTATAACCGATGTGTTCAGATTTAGCTCTTTTCGGTGTAAAACAGCTTGTTTCGTTGTATTAAGCACGAATACATGCTTTTCGCAGTTATGAAAGAAAAAGTTTTGACGGGTATCGCACGGTCACTTGTAAATCCGATGTGTTCAGATCTAGCTCGTTTTGGTCTAGAACAACTTGTTTCGTTCTATTAAGTACGAATACATGCTTTCCGCGCAGTTATGAAAAAAAGTTTTGACGCGTATCACACGGACACTTGTAAAACCGATGTGTTCAGATCTAGCTCGTTTTGGTCTAAAACAGCTTGTTACGTTGTATTAAGCACGAATACATGCTTTTCGCGCAGTTATGAAAAAAACTTTTGACGCGTATCACATGGACACTTGCAAAACCGATGTGTTCAGATATAGCTGGTTTCGGTCTAAAACAGCTTGTTTCGTTGTATTAAGCACGAATACATGCTTTTCGCGCAGTTATAAAAGAAAAAGCTTTGACGCGTATCACAGGGACACTTGTAAAACCGCTGTGTTCATATCTAGATCCATTTGGTCTAAAACAGCTTGTTTCGTTGTATTAAGCACGAATACATGCTTTTCGCGCAGTTATGAGACAAAAAGTTTTAACGCGTATCACATGGACACTTGTAAAATCGATGTGTTCAGATTTAACTCGTTCCGGTCTAAAACAGCTTGTTTCGTTCTATTAAGCACGAATACATGCTTTTCGCGCAGTTATGAGAGAACGTTTTGACGCGTATCACACTGACACTTGTAAACCGATGTTCAGATTTAGCTCGTTTCGGTCTAAAACAGCTTGTTTCTTTGTTTTATTCACGAATACATGCTTTTCGCGCAGTTATGAGAGAACAAGTTTTGACGCGTATCACTCGAACTCGCAAAACCGATCTGTTCAGATCTAGCTCGTTTTGGTCTAAAACAGCTTGTTTCGTTGTATTAAGCACGAATACATGCTTTTCGCGCAGTTATGAGAGGAAAAGTTTTGACGCGTATCACACGGTCACTTGTAAAACCGATGTGTTCATATCTAGCTCGTTTTGGTGTAAAACAGCTTGTTTCGTTGTATTAAGCACGAATACATACTTTTCGTGCAGTTATGAGAGAAAAAACATTGACGCGTATCACACGGACGCTTGTAAAACCGATGTGTTCACATTTAGCTCGTTTCGGTCTAAAACAGCTTGTTTCGTTGTATTAAGCACAAATACATGCTTTTCGCGCAGTTATGAGAAAACGTTTTGACGCGTATCACACTGACACTTGTAAACCGATGTTCAGATTTAGCTGGTTTCGGTCTAAACCAGCTTGTTTCTTTGTTTTAATCACGAATACATCCTTTCCGCGCAGTTATGAGAGGAAAAGTTTTGACGCGTATCACACGAACACTTAAAACCGATGTGTTCAGGTCTAGCTCGTTTTGGTCTAAAACAGCTTGTTTCGATGTATTAAGCACGAATACATGCTTTTCGCGCAGTTATGAGCGGAAAAGATTTGACGCGTATCACGCAGACGCTTTTAAAACCGATGTGTTCAGATCTAGATCGTTTTGGTTTAAAACAGCTTGTTTCGTTGTATTTAGCACGAATACATGCTTTTCGCGCAATTATCAGACAAAAAGTTTTGACGCGTATCACATGGACACTTGTAAAACCGTTGTGTTCAGATTTAGCTCGTTTCGGTCTAAAACAGCTTGTTACGTTGTATTAAGCACGAATACATGCTTTTCGCGCAGTTATGAAAAAAAGTTTTGACGCGTATCACATGGACACTTGCAAAATCGATGGGTTCAGATATGGCTGGTTTCGGTCTAAAACAGCTTGTTTCGTTGTATTAAGCACGAATACATGCTTTTCGCGCAGTTATAAAAGAAAAAGTTTTGACGCGTATCACAGGGACACTTGTAAAACCGCTGTGTTCATATCTAGATCCATTTGGTCTAAATCCGCTTGTTTCGTTGTATTAAGCACGAATACATGCTTTTCGCGCAGTTATGAGACAAAAAGTTTTAACGCGTATCACATGGACACTTGTAAAACCGATGTGTTCAGATTTAACTCGCTTCGGTCTGAAACAGCTTGTTTCGTTGTTTTAAGCAAGAATACATGCTTTTCGCGCAGTTATGAGAGAAAAGTTTTGACGCGGATCACACGGACACTTGTAAAACCGGTGTTCATATCTAGCTCACTTCGGTCTAAAACAGCTTGTTTTGTTGTATTAAGCACGAATACATGCTTTGCGCGCAGTTTTAAGAGAAAAAGTTTTGACGCGTACCACAGGGACACGTATAACTGATGTGTTCAGATTTAGCTCTTTTCGGTGTAAAACAGCTTGTTTCGTTGTATTAGGCACGTTATAAGAGCACGTAAGCACGCTTTCGCGGTTATGAGAGAAAAAGTTTTGACGCGTATCGCACGGTCACTTGTAAAACCGACGTGTTCATATCTAGCTCGTTTTGGTGTTAAACAGCTTGTTTTTGTTTCGTTGTATTAAGCACGAATACATGCTTTTCGCGCAGTTATTAGAAAAAGTTTTGACGCGTATCACATGGACACTTGTAAAACCGATGTGTTCAGATTTAACTCGTTCCGGTCTAAAACAGCTTGTTTCGTTCTATTAAGCACGAATACATGCTTTTCGCGCAGTTATGAGAGAACGTTTTGACGCGTATCACACTGACACTTGTAAACCGATGTTCAGATTTAGCTCGTTTCGGTCTAAAACAGCTTGTTTCTTTGTTTTAATCACGAATACATGCTTTTCGCGCAGTTATGAGAGGACAAGTTTTGACGCGTATCACTCGAACTCGCAAAACCGATGTGTTCAGATCTAGCTCGTTTTGGTCTAAAACAGCTTGTTTCGTTGTATTAAGCACGAATACATGCTTTTCGCGCAGTTATGAGAGGAAAAGTTTTGACGCGTATCACACGGTCACTTGTAAAACCGATGTGTTCATATCTAGCTCGTTTTGGTGTAAAACAGCTTGTTTCGTTGTATTAGGCACGAATACATACTTTTCGTGCAGTTATGAGAGAAAAAACATTGACGCGTATCACACGGACGCTTGTAAAACCGATGTGTTCAGATTTAACTCGCTTCGGTCTGAAACAGCTTGTTTCGTTGTTTTAAGCAAGAATACATGCTTTTCGCGCAGTTATGAGAGAAAAAGTTTTGACGCGGATCACACGGACACTTGTAAAACCGGTGTTCATATCTAGCTCACTTCGGTCTAAAACAGCTTGTTTTGTTGTATTAAGCACGAATACATGCTTTGCGCGCAGTTTTAAGAGAAAAAGTTTTGACGCGTACCACAGGGACACGTATAACTGATGTGTTCAGATTTAGCTCTTTTCGGTGTAAAACAGCTTGTTTCGTTGTATTAGGCACGTTATGAGAGCACGTAAGCACGCTTTCGCGGTTATGAGAGAAAAAGTTTTGACGCGTATCGCACGGTCACTTGTAAAACCGACGTGTTCATATCTAGCTCGTTTTGGTGTTAAACAGCTTGTTTTTGTTTCGTTGTATTAGGCACGAATACATGCTTTTCGCGCAGTTATTAGAAAAAGTTTTGACGCGTATCACATGGACACTTGTAAAACCGATGTGTTCAGATTTAACTCGTTCCGGTCTAAAACAGCTTGTTTCGTTCTATTAAGCACGAATACATGCTTTTCGCGCAGTTATGAGAGAACGTTTTGACGCGTATCACACTGACACTTGTAAACCGATGTTCAGATTTAGCTGGTTTCGGTCTAAACCAGCTTGTTTCTTTGTTTTAATCACGAATACATCCTTTCCGCGCAGTTATGAAAGGAAAAGTTTTGACGCGTATCACACGAACACTTAAAACCGATGTGTTCAGGTCTAGCTCGTTTTGGTCTAAAACAGCTTGTTTCGATGTATTAAGCACGAATACATGCTTTTCGCGCTGTTATAAGACAAAAAGTTTTGACACGTATCACATGGACAATTGTAAAAGCGATGTGTTCAGATTTAACTCGTTTCGGTCTAAAACAGCTTGTTTCGTTGTTTTAGGCACGAATACATGCTTTTCGCGCAGTTATGAGAGAAAAAATATTGACGCGTATCACACGGACACTTGTAAAACCGATGTGTTCAGATTTAGCTCGTTTCGGTCTAAAACAGCTTGTTTAATTCTATTAAGCACGAATACATGCTTTCCGCGCAGTTATGAGAAAACGTTTACGCGTATCACACTGACACTTGTAAACCGATGTTCAGATTTAGCTTGTTTTGGTCTGAAACAGCTTGTGTCGTTGTTTTAAGCACGAATACATGCTTTTCGCGCAGTTATAAGAGAAAAAGTTTTGACGCGTATCACAGGGACACTTGTAAAACCGATGTGTTCATATCTAGATCCGTTTGGTCTAAAACAGCATGTTTCGTTGTATTAAGCACGAATACATGCTTTTCGCGCAGTTATGAGAGAAAAAGTTTTGACGCGTATCACACGGTCACTTGTAAAACCGATGTGTTCATATCGAGCTCGTTTTGGTGTAAAACAGCTTGTTTCGTTGTATTAAGCACGAATAAATGCTTTTCGCGCAGTTATGAGAAAAAGTTTTGAGGCGTATCACATGGACACTTGTAAAACCGATGTTTTCAGATTTAGCTCTTTTCGGTCTAAAACAGCTTGTTTCGTTCTATTAAGCACGAATACATGCTTTTCGCGCT